>KN888942.1:24251-41472 GCA_000934455.1 Apostichopus parvimensis | reverse complement strand
GTACGACTCAGCAGAGAGAGACTGGATGCAACGCCTTCGCACCATTCAACCTCATGGGCTCAACATTCAGGAGGAAACACAATATACAGCGATACTAATGTAATCATAATTTTCCTACGTCGGTGATAGTGTACACAATGTAGCAATACATCAAACAGTAACAAAAATATGATATTTTGGTAGCAAACTACTTAATGCAATTGTATATACTTACCTTAATATGTCTGCAGTACTCTGGTTACGAAATTTAAGTTAAGAAACAAACAACCTCAGTTAAAAAGAACCAGTGACCATAAACACTCCCTGACGAAATACGGACATTACAACAATGTGCTTTATAGAGGTAGTACAACCTAAGCGAGAACACACAGTATTATACGACCACGGTTTACTATTGTTTCCCGTGAACGATGACTTGCTGAACTTATTTCCTTTTTTACTACGTAGGTTTAATATGACGTATCCATCTGGTTTCCTGTTAACAGTGGTATTATGTAGATCGAATACTTGAAGTGACGTAATTTACATGCATTACATATAGCAATCTTGCAGAGAGAAAGTTAAGCTCATGAATTGCGGTTACAAATGCGTTTCTCTTCCTGTCTTTAAAGCTCCGATTTTGTAGGAATTATATATTTTGTCATGTGGTTTTTCCCCTTCCTTCGTTGCTCGTGTATGAATATAACAGTAAAGTTTGCATGCTCCAATTGCATTAACACACGCTCTGTATGAACGTATTCGCACACTTGAAAGCTATGACGCATTGAGTGGTAATTGTTTGACTGCCCTCCATTTAAACATACATTAGGTGGAATATAAGTTCGTTTGTCCATTACCAACGTTCACTACCTGTGAACGAGAACATTTGTTTATTAAACATCTACCATATTAGTCTTCAAGTGGCTGAATTGTTAAAAGTGGCCAGGTTTACTTCTTAATAGTATCTCAACTTATTTTATTTTAAATTAAATGTCAGATAATTGAGAGATACATTCGGATTCCTTTCCAGGCTACCTCTCTGATCGGCGCAATGCTGCCTTTTTCCCTACGTATTATTTCTCTTAGGACGTGTTAGTTAATGTATGCCCTTCCTATTCAAAATTGTTTAACAAAGTCACGGTATCCAATACAAGTAACTATATAAGAAACGTCGAGAGTAAGGCTATAGACTACGCTACTCAAAGTGAAGAAATATTCATGTAATGAACGTTAATTGAACATGTTGCACTGTGTACACGTATCCATTCTGTTAGTCGCCCATATAATCTATGTAGTGATAAAAATCATCGCAGAAAAAAATAAGAAGCGGTGGCGTGCGTAACGAGGGGCGTGTGGGTCATAGTTCCGATCACACCGTCTAGGATTGTTGTACATCCTGCCATTAAAGATAAGCTGGTCGGGTATTACGGGATATTTGAGTGATTGGACATCTTATAAGATATCTGTGTGGATCGTTTGTATCGCGTACTGCATTTATTACCTTACATGATATAATTTAAGCTTCATGTACTAGCACAAAACTCAGTCATTAAGACATAATTGATATCTTCAAATTCAAGATATATTATATGAGAGTAATCAATCACATGCGATACTGTAACTAATCGACAAGTTCCTCTATTACAAACACTGGTACCGTCTTTGACTTTGTAACTTTATCACAGGATGGCGGAAAACCAAAAGAGGAGGTTTCATACTGCTTTAGTTGACGTTGCAAAGACGCTTTCTAAGAAAGACGTGAAATGGTTATATTATGAAATAAGTGATATTCCGCGTTCGGATGCAGACCAGATTGAAGACGGGATTCAACTCTTTGACAAACTCGAGGCGATGTGTTTCATCACTCCTGGCAATACTGATCCGTTAATTAATCTCCTCGATAAACGACAGCTAACTCAGGGCTCCAAGATCTTAACGAAGTACAAGGAAGAACATGTACCACGTAAGCTGTATTCGACGTCATAGTATTATTGTGTCGCCTTAAACAATTTATTTGACATATCGATGATATAAATGATATGGAATATGTTATTCGTCATCAAAATGAGTAGCCATTAGTTGTTCCAGGTTTCTATCCTAACGAAATCACTTACAGAAAAGATACTTTTGAATTTGAGTTGTCCCAGTGAGAATGATTGACATATTGTAAATATTACATTTTTTCTTTTAATGAGCAACCCTAAACTTGGGTTACATTTCCTGTTCAGTTTCATTGGAAAGAATGTTACAAACATGTTGTAACCTTGCTATACTTTGTAAGTGGTTTAACACGCATCAATATGCTATTATATTAGTTTAAAAGTTAACAATAGATGAGACGTGGTGATGAAGTTTCTCCAAAGACAAACTTTGCCGAAAATTTCTTGTCAAAAAAATCCTTTTGCCGACGCTATTACACATTGCAAAGTCTTGTAACACTTATTTACTTCTAACATTTACTTCTAACACTTCTAACATTTTCTTCTAACATTTATTCACCCAGCTCGATCTTACTCTACTGGCGGAAAACGTCCAAAAAGGGAAGAAGAAATATAACACGTTCAAGGTATTATAGGACTCTCTCAGAAATATGGTTTGTTTGAAAGTTGCTCTCAAAGAGAAAGAAATATTTGAAGTGTCATTGAAGTATATAATGAAACATGTAGCACATTTAATGTATTACCATCATAACACTTCTTTTACGATCAGATTGATCTTACTTTCTTTGGTGTTAACATTTAGTAGACACAAATGTTTGTTTCCAAATGGTGTAGGAACTCCCATTGTAAATTGGGAGAGGCGCAGGAGAATGCTTGTCCCTTCCTTTTATTTAATTATACGAATGCAATACACGGGGTGATAAATCATTCAGCAGATCCTTTGTATTAAAACAAAAAAGTAACCGCAATTAAATGATCAATCATTTAATGTACCTCACAAAGAATAACATTTTTGAAAAACCTTGCAGCTCGCTCATTTTAAAAAGGTATTAATTGGGACATAAACTAGTCGAATAGTCGATGCACCTTGTGGACACGGTTGGATCCACAAAACTTCATTCTTCTGGTGAAGACCCAGACCCATCAACTTTTTTAAGTTGATAAAAACGATTTGTTTTTAGGTATCCATTTATTGGATCAAAAGCCTAGTGCTACATAATTTCAGTCTACCGTTGATTGAAATCATTAAAACATAAATTTCCTTTCCAAACAGGTCATGAGAAGCAATTCTGAAAGGCAATATACAAACTGTTCCTCTGTAGTGCGTATGAAGCAGAAAGCGATATTCTTTGTGAGAGCCATCTTCAATTAAAACAGTTATGGTTCCATGGATTATCTTGAAGTAGCGGAAGGTGATACAATGATTTGAACTATCCAGCCTATGACAAACGTTACTTTACCTTTATTCATATTCAAAGCTGATGAAGTTGGTTCAAGCAGTTGGAAGCAGTTTGGTCGTATGTTTCGCATTATAATTAACAGTATCGCATCATATTTATTAGCGGACACCAGTTACCATGTCGACACACTGTCGTCAAAAGCAACAGTTTCAATTGTTTTGTACAGTAACATTCTAAAGTCTCTTTGTTTATTTTACGTACGACCATTTGAATCTGAAAACCATTGCAATGCTTTGGTGCGTTTTGCTCATAATGGCGCCACTAATTGAAATATATAAGTTATATTTACATTAATATGAACATTAATTCATACCATAATATACTCTAATACATTCTTCACTTATGTTTCAGACTCACTTCTAGATCCATTCATGCAGTGTCGGCTGAGTGAACTAACATTTGTATATTAAGTTTGTTATAAAATGTCAGGTCGGATCATATCTATTGAGGAAATGATATATAGTCAGACTAAAACATACATGATAATTTAGTCCGCAATGAAGCCATTGAATATATAGTATCTCGCTCAAAGTAACTAAGGTGAGGGAGCTTTTGGTAGGATCTTTTCCAGTCAGGCGATAGTCAATGTCTAGAAACTTTTTACTGTGAAATTACATCATGCAAAACAACATTGGGGGTTGTGTAGAAGGATTTGTTTAAGTATATGCTGAAAAATAACTTCTGGACAATGTGAAGGTGGATATATTTAAGGGATTGGTTCAGGTGTCTGACATGTCTATCTTGTATGACAGAGCCTAAAAAGGCAAACAGAACAGTGAAGAAACTACCATGATAGCATGCTCTGTTTAGGAGATATCACGCTTTGAAGATATAAAAATTTCTTTGAAAATGACTGGTGTAGAAAGACTAACTGTGAGGGTGTGATATCACATCCTCACTTTCTTAACATGTGTGAATATATTTCAATAAAAATTAATTACATTTTTTCACAAATCTAAACAAATATAATCAAAAATTGTTCAGATGTTAAATCTCTGATACTTCCCTTGACAAATATGAGATCCACATGACATATTTTTTGGTTGTAAGTCATAAAATCTCACAAAACATTTAAATAAAATAACAAAGGCTTTTCAGAAATGTGAGGATGTGACATCACAGCTAGTCTGATTTCAGCAGTTTCTACACAATCAGATAGAACTTTAAACTTGAATATCTCCATAACGGAATAAGATATTTGAACAATTTCTTAATCATTGTGTTTCTTTTATTGTCTTCCCTGGTGGAAATTTCAGTTGAACTTTTGAACTGGGTTCAACTGGTTCAACTATGTTTTACTGGGTCCAACTGGTTCAACTATGTTTTACTGGGTCCAACTGGTTCAACTATGTTTTACTGGGTCAACTATGTTTTACTGGGTCAACTATGTTTTACTGGGTCAACTGGGTCAACTATGTTTTGCTGGGCTAAACTGGGTGAACTATGTTTTACTTCTTATATTTTTAAATAGTTTGAACTTGGATTCTCAACTGGTGTTATCTACACTTATATAACACCACACTATAAGAAGTTTTCATTTTTAACAGTAGATCTATATAGTTAGTAGTATAGTTGAACCCAATAAATGGTATTATGAATGTCCGATCCCAACAAAACAGTATCCTTTAATTTATATGAAATAGAGTTCCAGGGTATCCTTTCAGTAAAATAATGTCAATATCCTTTGCAGTAAAATAATGTCCTTTATAAGTGATGGTGTCCTGGAATTTCCTTTATTGTAAAACAATATCCTTTATAGTAAATAATATCCTTTATAATAAATAGTGTCCCAGAGGACCCAGACTGCCAGTTGAATATCACAACTTCCATAAAATAATAAGGTCTACAGTAACTTGAACTATGTAAATTAAGGTTTAAAACAAACTATCCAGCCATTAAACTATCTTTCTCTTCTTTTACAACTGCCTTGCTCAGATACTCATAGCCAATTGCCAACTCCCTATACTGTACCCTCACAAAACTCCTTTGTTCCTAAAATATATACACACAGACCCCATTTCCTGTGAGGGCTAATTTCCAGGAAGAACAAGATAGTTGCCTAGCAACCCAGAAGAGAGAGAGTTGTTAATCAACCCTTTTGCTACCACAAGACAACATACAAATGTACTGTACAAATGTATAGTGAGCACTGCACAGTGCACTAATAAACAAGTACAACTATGGTACAAAACAAAACTTTATGTAAGAGCTGACCATCTTACACTGTACAAACGAAGCCTCACTTGAAATTAGATTGATAGTTTAATAATATGTTCATAATGTTCAGTGTAGGGCATCCTCACATTTGTAGCATATACATGTATGCTGTACACTTCACTAGGCTAATGACTTTTTCAAAGTATGTTATTATGCCAATAGGACACTTCATGTTTGAAACAACAATCTAGGCAATTGCGTAAATTTTGAAAATTGCCATTATGTTTGCTAGTTGACGATAACTTTCCTTAAATCATGCGGCTAAATATAGGTGTTAACTTGAGTAGCCTATAACTAGGTAAGGCCCCTATAAGCTAGGCAGCTATAACGTTACGATATGTCTAACGTTAGTAATTGTACCATGTGGTATATCTAATAGGGAACCGGTTTGTTAGGACTAGCCTATACTATAGTCCTAAGTCACTAGCCTATATATAAAGTTTCTGTTCAATTCAAATATTTATGGTAAAGAGCACGTTTACAATCAATTATAATGTTACAAGTATGTGTCAATAATATAAAGATACTGCAATATCACTAAGGAGGGAACTTAGCCGCGGTAATAATTTAAAATTGTTGCCAAAATCGGTTACAAATGCGATTATTCTGCGAAGCTTCTGTTGGCGTATGTGGTTTGCGGATTCGGAATTTATAAATTTAGCGCTAACGCAAGGGACAAATGTCAAAGTTCAAATTTAGTCGGATCATACTATTTTGCACTAGGAAGGCATTTTGCCTACCAATTGTTCAAATCGACGAAAAAAGTATAACATTAATTTGTTCAAATTTATTATACAGGAAATATTGCATATTTTTAATCATTGCGGTACAAAAATGTAATCGTTTAATCATAACTGTGATAAATATGACAAAGATTTATTTACACCCCTCATAAGTTGGCTAATTTAGCATTTTCAATATATTACGATACGGTTACTGCTTACGAACTTACATTATAATATTCTTGATAATTACTCTTAAAATAAAAGCAGTCAACATAGTCCAAACCCAGTTGGGCCAGTGTGAAACCTAGTTCAACCCCAACTGGGCAAGTTCACCAGTAAACATAGTTCAAACCCAGTTGGGCTTGTGCAAACCAGTGAATCCTAGTTAAACCCCAGCTGGGTCAGTTCACCAGCCAATAGTCCAAACCCAGTTGGGCCAGTGCAAAACTAGTTGAAACCTAGTTCAACCCCAACAGGGCAAGTTCACCAGTCAACATAGTTCAAACCCAGTTGGGCTTGTGCAAAAACCAGTGAAACCTAGTTGAAGCCCAACTGGATCAGTTCAAACATAGTTCAAACTCAGTTGGGCCTGAACAAACCCAGTTGAACATTGTGTAAACCCAGTTGAACCTAGCTCATGTTCAGCATAGCCCAGTTGGAACCCAGTTAAACACAGTTAAAAACCAGTTAAACATAGTAGGCCCTAGTAGAACCTAGTTGATTTTTTAACTGGGTTCTACTGAAATTTGTACCAGGGTTCTTTCATATAAGATAAACATGTATGACACCTGAACTAATCCTTTAAGTATAAACTGAATAATAACTTCTGGATAATGAGGATGTCCAAAACAAGCTTTACCCAGCTGTTTTATTCATATATTAGCATGGGAAGGCATCGTTAGGTATAATGTGAGGTTCGACTCTCTTGGAACATTCAATTCTTTGTTAGAGAGCCGTATGACACAAAGGGTTGCAATTAAGCAATGGTGGCGACATGAGATCAAGTTAATGCTGTTTTTTGTTTAACTTACGAAAGAAACCAATCCAAACGTATATAGTTAGTGGTGTCATAGTGCCGACAAAAATGAGCCAAATGAAGTGATTTTTAGAGAAAAGACAACATTAAACATTCCAGGCTTAGGATCTTGCGATGTCATCTCTAGAACCCTGACACGTGCTGTATGACTGCTGAAATTATCTTCCGTGTGTGCATGTTGGGTCTGAGACCAACATAGGTGGAGAGGAGGAGGGCACTATTTCAAAACTGATATTGATTTATGATACAAGTGTAACGAAAATGAAACAGCATAATAGATCTAATGAGTCCAGATAATAATTAAGGAAACAGAAGAATCTGTTGTTGTTTAAGTAACAATTAGTTTGAAGGTCATCAAATATGGAATATCTACCGGAATATGAATGTCTATACAATGATGAATAATATTAATTCAGAGAAAATGAAAAGAAGATTCTTCTAAAGAGGTTCTTCTAATCTGTTCAGTTTGTTCTATTGAAATATTTAGAGCGAACACAAAAATAGTAAAATTACTCAATGACTGTCCGTTTAAGTGCACGAACGTTCACTGACGTTATGGCTGAACGCAAAACAACTACTGTATATAAATTAGTCATGCTTTGATCAACTGCTACATTATATAACCTAGTATAGGGTACACTAGGTGCACCCACCGTGTATTGCAGTGCATTCTTTTATGTTTTCAGTGATTGCAACTATTGTTTACCCAATACCAACCCTATTCGTTCAGCAAACTCACGGTACTGCCGTATGTTCTTTGCACGAGCGTACAACGGGTGCATATTGTGTGCATTGTACCTCAGTGTCGCGGAAGTGCTATATACACTGGAAAGAAGTGAAAAGCGTGTGACATTCGCATTGCAAGGAGGACATAAACAAAGTGACCGTCAAATACTCCAAAAGCAAAGCACCACTTAACTAGATAATAGTGATTGAGGTGACTATGAATTATGTCGATCGCAACTAATGACTTTTAAATTATCTATGTTTAAGTGAGGACAATAGGGAAATGACCTCTACTTTTCAAAAAGATACAAAGAAGTCTTCATTATAGGCAACACAATTTCGTGATTTGTAGTAAGAAAGAAACCGTAATTCTGCGGCGATGCTACATGTATTAATAGTGCTTGCGGACAAGCCTGGTTAACCCATGTCAGTATTTATATACTCAATACTTGTTTTATTATTTGAAGTGACATGACAAAACCTCAAGAGCTAGTAATAATATAATAAGTCAACCCGTGGAGCAATTCATGTAACCCAATTATTTATCAGGGACCAAACTATCATCATTGCTTAACAAATATCCAATATATGCCCAAAAAAATATAACATTCAATTGAGTTTTTTTAAGAAAACCCTAAACATGAATATACTTCTTAGATGACATTGGTCCCTTCATCTAGAAGCGCAAAGATTTAACTAACTGAGTTGACACCCCTTCCAAAAATAGATATAGACCATATAAACATATAGGTAATAAATTATTCATAGTTGTGTATTAGCCTAACCTTGCCCCCTATAAAGCCTACTGAACTTCGCTAGCATTGGCTTCAGCCAGGTCAATACCTGCGTATTGCTACGTTGATTAGGTCGCTTAGGCACTACATATATGTGTAAGCCTTGCGCCAAATTGTTCATTTTCGTCCTCTAACTATTTATTATGAATTGTTTGATTTCCAGAAATGATGGTTAAAATTGGGTCATGACTCATTCCCCGACAAAACCCCCTGACACACTGCAAAGAGAAGAAATAAGTAAAAGTGAACAAAATGAAAAATTACTATACAGTATATACGCGCCCTAGAGGCAAAATATTCACGTCACCTAAAACCAAGGCCAAAAAGGTGAACATGCACTGACTCAATGAGCAGTGGTGTTAATACAACGCATAACAATACAGAGTACAAGCAGCTGTGAATATTACGTCCCTGACACGTCTACCAATAACAATAACTTCATACTAAACATAAGAATATTTCCCATATACGGCCTAACAAACATATACTGCTTTAAGTTGAAACATTTTAATAGAACAAAACTATACCCGAATAGTGCCTGGCAAAATTATCACAAACCATTGAATTTGGTCAAAGGGAAGGTAAATATCTTCACTAATAGGTATACTATTTCTTTAAAGCTATGACCTTAAATATGGTAAGAGAACATACCTCTTAAGTCTTAAAGGTTAATAGTAAATAAAATGAATACTAATAATACAGAAAAACCTCTCAGAAATACATGCACATGATGAAGCTACACTGTAAAAAAAATCGTAAACGTTTACGGGAAAATAGTTTAAAGTTGCTGGAACGAAAAGTCGGGTTTCGTCAGATTAATCAGTAAGATGTTAACCGTATCATGGTTAAACGTTCATCCTGTTTTGCGTGTTTCATCATTATTGAGTTGCTGCAACCGAAAAAGGTGTTTTTCGTTAAAACGCAAGTGTTTCCTGAAATATTACCACTTTTAGAGTTACCTACGACGGATTCAGTTTTAGTCTTCCTTATTGAGAATTTAGAGATTATTTTTCAATTATCGGTTCAGAATACTATTTACACCGTACATATGTTTGCATAGAAAATTATTTATGATGGAATTCTCTGCCTTTTAAGACAAATAGTAAAATCTGTGAGACTTACAATGATACAAACTTGATTTTAAAGTAAGAAATATTTATTAAAACCCAACAAATAATACATGCAAAAATAATCAATGAAAATTTAAAAATGTACAGTTAGTATTGTATATGTATCACTAAACATAACAAACACATAGAACAATCATCATATATGTGGTTGAGGGTGGGCTGCTTTTACAACTGAAACTTAGAGAGTGTGTTTGAAACTAACAAAATCAGTCTGTAATACGTTTCTCCTTATTTTAACTCCGACCACCTTTAGCTCTAACACCCATCTTATAAACATGACTGAGTAAAATCGTTCCTATGACATCATTTCATGCCTTGGCGGTGTCAGAATGAAGGGACTGTTAGCACCCCTCAACAATAAAGAAAAGAAACGAAATCAAACAAGTTAAAAATAATCAACTACAAATTATAAAGATAAGAAGAGATGAATCAATTTCAATTTAATATATACAAACATTCATGTCTAGCATTGTTTAAAATAAAAATACAGCATGAAAAATCGCTTCAAATGCGGTGTAGGATGCGGTGACCATACAATCAAGAATTCAAAAGAGCTTCTCAATATATAACATTGCTTCAACTCAGGTCACCAAATCACAACCAAATCTCACATCTAAACACCTACTATAGCACGTCATACCTAACCAACAATTTTGTTCTTATTTACCTAAGACTAAATGTATACAAACACTATCATTTAAAGCCAGAGCAAACAATTAATTACAATTAAAATATTCACAAAGATTATGTGTTAAGCATTATTTAAACTAATATACACAATGAAAAAGCTCTTCATATAGGTATAGGGTGGGAATTAAAACACCACCGAACACCTTATATATACCCCTGTCCACTAGCAACAATTTTCCTAGTTTAACCAAGAGTACACCTTTTCCCCATAGACAAAATAGGTGTATACAACAAAGTATAATATGAAGTTAGAACAAACAATCAATTACAATTTAAATATATACAAATATTATATGTTACCATTATTTGAAATACTTAATCTCAACACCACATAGCATCCCATGTGTACCGTCAGTCGACTAGCAACGATTTTCCTAGTGATCCAAGAGTGAAACCCCTGGCCCAGCTTAAAAGAATAGATGTTGATCATGTCACCCAACCTACAAGGTTTATTAAACCAAAGTGCAGTAAATTATTGTTGTCTCATCAACTTTATTAATTAAAATATGCCCATGGAATTACATATCTCTATCATATATTATTATCAAATAGCTGAGAGCAACCTGATGACTGTCCACAGTTTTTTTCTCATAGTTCATTTTATGTTAACTTTGCAAATAAAGAGCTTTGCCCTAGAGGAATAGATTTTCAACATAATACAAATTTGCTACCTTCTCACCCAATCATGAAATGATTTAAAATTGTATTTGTCAATGCATTACTTTTTTATCAGTCACTCCCAACCTAATGAACAATGCTGAATCTACACCAGGCTAAGCAAAGAATTCCAAATCTTTAAAAAAATAAAAATTTGGAAGAAAACATGCAGTTAGATAGTGCTTCCAAGCTGTTGTATAGTCCCTTTAACAAACGGGTTTATAATGACATGATAAGACATGTCTTTCTCTTTGCAGTGCATTACACTTGGTCCATGCTTGGACAATTATCCTTCCCATACCCTATATGTGCGCATCACTATATGACTCATTGGTGCTTTTATGGTACTTTATACCCATAGTAAGGATCTATACAAGCAACTAAACTGTAATCTTAAACTGGGATGTAGTTCCTGTTATCATTCTGGAAGACTATAAATAAAGAAGACACAAAAAAGGTTATGATTTACACACAAACGCTTGAAGTCATTGTAGAGTTGACTACAATAGATGTAATAAGTATATAACAACAGAAGCAACCCATTGGCTACAGTTGCAAAACATAAATCTCAAAACTATTACTTGCTAACTCATCTCACTGTATAGAATAAGATGAGAGACAAAATCACTTGTGTAAATATTCAGTTTGCTTTGCTTTGATAATTGCTAATGCCAATATATAGACCACTGGAACAGCTCATCAAGTGGCAGCTTTATCAAAATTAACATAGCTGGGGATTCCTTTCTACCAATCAGCATAAGTCTTCAACGATCTATAGTTTCACATTACATTGGGATATTAAATAACTAAATAAGATAATTAAATAAAGATGATAACTTAAGTGAGTTATATTGAGCTAACATCACTACAAGATCGATTGTTACCTCAAATGACATCTACTACAATACATGTGTTCAAGTTATATACACTTTTGTATAATCTGGTATATTTTTACAGCCCTGCTGACAAAGAACACTGTACATCTACCTATACATATCATTAGATGTACCGAGTTGACACTGGTGTTTAAGCCTAAATGCTACGTTTGGGATACTTCAAAGATTTCATGTTGAAAACTGTTAATTGCAATAAAGCTAAACATGCACTACAATGAACATGTAAATTAAATTCTGCATCCATAAATGCATCATATTTGATTTCCCCTATAACTACAAGCATGACATGAAGATGTCCAAATATCACTGTCAAGTCAATTAAAGTGCTAAAAAACACATAGGACACTTCGTTTACACCAATTTGTTTTCTGGGCATTGTCACCGTCAAAAGGTGTTTATGTACTTTTAACACATGATTTTATCATTACCAAATTTTCTATAGGTGGCCACACAACCATCAATGCCACTCTTGTTATGAAAACTGATTGACTGCGAATGCCGAATCTGAACATGTTTCAGAAATGTCTCTATCGAATCAACCTGATAAGAAGTACAACTGGGGCAAGTAAACATGAATATCCAGTACCTTAAAAAAATTTCTTTCCATAAATGACCCATTTTGTCATATCTTCCTTTAACATGTCTACGCATAGTTTGAACATCAACTCTGTAAAAGGAGGAGAAATATACAGTATTTAACAAAAAAGGAAATATAATTACATTTGTCTAACAGATGCTACAGTATAAAATCAAATAATGCTATTAATGCCCGTATTCCTTTGGTAGAGGTTTACATAATAGACACACAACCGTTTGTAAAAGTGGGGGGGGGGGCATGGATGGGACAACGATTTGGAAAAAATCATGGTGGGTGGGCAACTTAATGCCCCTCTCCCTCCCCTTCTCTCTGCATTATAGGAAGACGAATGTTTAAAATGCTTGACGTGGATACACACAACAATTTTTTTGAATTTTTTGCTCAAATGTATACTGCAAAAGAAGATCATTAGTACCCTGAAACGACATCCCACTCGTCCCACAAAATACCATTATGCACTTGTCTCTTGGAAAAATATTCTAAGTTTTAAAAGACTATCGATTGGCATTGATGGAACAGGTATGTCAAAGCTCTCCTCATATTGTCACTGATCTTGCTTATCATCCAGTTTGTGAAGGTTGTAGACCATCCCCTTACCAAGAATTGAGGTATCCCTCATTCCTTCCCTCCCCCTGTATGTGTGCCCATGGTTAGCAACTCCTACTTCTCAAGGCCTGAATAAAATTAGAGCTATATGAAAGAAATTATTCAAATCAATGAAGTGCACTGACTGGTTCCTTGCTGAAGGTGTTGATTAGCATACTTGAAAAAATAGTGTACGATTTGACATATATAATATTCGTGAAGTTTAAGCTTTGATCGTATCACCTCATTACTATCTTTGATATAACCACAAAAAAAAAAAAACAATAGGTTCCATCCACTCACTTAAATGCATCTGTATAGTGACTATGATAAACACCAGCACTCCCCTATCAAGTTATTGCTTATTGTCACAAAATTACATGAAGCCACACCCCCTCATGAATATGAAAATATATCAAATTTAACAAACATCAACACACTACTGTTTTCACTGAACTGCACGATACCAACTTTCACGAGAATGGAAATTGTGGTTGTAGAGTAGGCTAACAACATATGTAGATTTTCTGGTTTGACCCAGTGACCTCTTTACTATTGATGATATAACTACAAAAAACAATAATGTTCTTGCACTCACTAATGCATAATGCATCTACATAGTGAATGTAATGAACATCAGGCTTTCCCTAGTTGAGTAATCCTGAACCTTAGCTAGGCGTCACATGGGCACATATACCTGCATATAAACACACACAAATCTGAATGCATAGTTTCCTTTTGCTTTTAGCAGCAAGGAACCCCATCTTTGTAAGCCTAAGCCTTATTTCCTTTTAAGCCTCCATCCACATTTTCTGAAATTAGAAAACAGGAGGACCTGATTTGTTTGTACATTTTCATTACACTAGCCTTGACTTAGTTATATGCACTTGCCTTTTGTTCATAAAAGTCTAAACGCACAACGCAAAAACTAAGAGGGACTCTGTGTTTACTCTGACATGATATTAAACTGTAAAGGCTAGACTTAGACCTGATTTATTTTAGGACTAGATTAACCTAACGTTTGTAATTGTATTATACTGTACTCTCATCGTAGTAAGATATAGCTATACCTTTCATTGTGTAGCATATAGCCTAACAAGTAACATTGGGCCTAAGTATACGGGCTAAGATACTGCAGAAGCTGTACGCTCCTGCAAACCTAACCATCTCCATCGCATCAACGAACCCGACGTGACGAATTTTACCCCGAAATACAGAATATATCAAATACCTTCAAAGAAATGCGATTCACTTTTGTTGAGCATATCCTATATTGTGTCGTGAAAGAGTTTAGTTACCTCGTAGGTAAGTAAGTAAGTAGGTAACATGTATCGTTGCTATATACACGCATTACAGCTCGTGTAGCATGACAAAGATGGTCACCATCAAGACACTTTACATTCAACTGTTCAGCACAGAATAAGGAAGTATGAGGTAAGCCACTTTTGACAGCAAGTTCTTTCATATCATTTACATCATTCACCTATGCAACCACATAATAAGACCGGGACCATATTACGAATGAGCCATTGAAGCAGTATATTTTGAGTTTTTTAAGTCTTGAGATTATGCATATGCCAACTCATATATCACATATATCGTCTAATATTAGGCCTATGGTAACTCATACATAACGTCTGTCGTCTAATATTAACACAGTAGTTTGCATTTGGTTGTAAGTTTATCATATAAAGTAGCTGTTACAAAGCTCAATGAAGATAAAATGAAATGTTCAATTGTATCATATGGAAACCTCTGAAGTATAGACCAAACTTTATAATGACAATAAGCAATGTTATCAAAACAATGTAGCAAAGTACATTTTGAGTACCGCATCTTTCTCTAACGGTAATTAGCCGTTTAAACATACATTAGGTGGAATATAGGTTCGTTTGTCCATTACCAGTGTAAACGTCTACTACCTGTGAAATAGAAAATTTGATTATTAACAGCTACCATATTAGTCTGCAAGTGGCTGAAATGTTGAAAATTGTCAAGTGTACTACTTAATATTATCTAAACTTTTTTTTTAAATGTCAGAAAATCTGCAGGCTACCTCTCTGATTGTCGCAAGACTGCATTTTAACTACGTATTATTTCTCTTATGAGGTGTTAGATATTGTATGCCCTTCCTATTCAAAAGTGTTTAAACAAAGTCACGGTATCCAATAAAAGTAACTATATAAGAAATGTCGAGAGTAAGGCTAAGGACTACGCTACCCTAACGTAAAGAAATGGCCACGTAAGGAACGTTAATTGAACATGTTGCACCGAGTAAACGTATCCATTACGTTAGTCGTCCATAGATGCAATGTAATGATAATAATCATCGCAGAAAAAAAGTACGAGGCGGTGGCGTGCGTAACGAAGGGCGTGTGGGTCATAGTTCCGATCACACCGTCTAGGATTGGTGTACATCCTGTTATTAAAGATAAGCTGGTCGGGTATTACGGGATATTTGAGTGACTGGACATATGATAATATATCTGTGTGGATCGTTTGTATTGCGTACTGTATTTATTACCTTACCTGATATAATTTAAGCTTCATGTACTAGCACATGACTCAGTAATTAAGACATAATTACAAACACTGGTACCGTATTTGACTTTGTAACTTTATCACAGGATGGCGGAAAACCAAAATAGGAGGTTTCATACTGCTTTAGTTGACGTTGCAAAGACGCTTTCTAACAAAGACGTGAAATGGTTATGTTATGAAATAAGTGATATTCCGCGTTCGGATGCAGACCAGATTGAAAACGGGATACAACTCTTTGACAAACTCGAGGCGATGTGTTTCATCACTCCTGGCAATACTGATCCGTTAATTAATCTCCTCAATAAACGACAGCTAACTCAGGGCTCCACGATCTTAACGAAGTACAAGGAAGAACATATACCACGTAAGCTACATTCGACGTCATAGTATTATTGTGTCGCCTTAAACAATTTATTTGACATATCGATGATATAAATGATATGGAATATGTTATTCGTCATCAAAATGAGTAGCCATTAGTTGTTCCAGGTTTCTATCCTAACGAAATCACTTACAGAAAAGATACTTTTGAATTTGAGTTGTCCCAGTGAGAATGATTGCCATATTGTAAATATTACTTTTTTTCTTTTAATGAGCAACCCTAAACTTGGGTTACATTTCCTGTTCAGTTTCATTGGAAAGAATGTTACGAACATGTTGTAAACTCGCTATACTTTGTCAGTGGTTTAACTGGCATCAATATGCTTTATATAGTTTACAAGTTAACAATAGATGAGACGTGGTGAGGAAGTTTCTTCCAAAGACAAAATTTGCCGAAAACTTCTTGTCAAAAAAGTCATTTTGCCGACGCTATTACACATTGCAAAGTCTTCTAACATTTATTTACTTCTAACATTTACTTCTAACACTTCTAACATTTACTTCTAACATTTATTCACCCAGCTCGATCTTACTCTACTGGCGGAAAACGTCCAAAAAGGGAAGAAATAAAATAACACGTTCAAGGTATTATAGGACTCTCTCAGAAATATGGTTTGTTTGAAAGTTGCTCTCAAAGAAAAAGACATATTTGAAGTGCCATTGAAATATATAATAAAACATATAGCACATTTAATGTATTACCATCATAACACTTCATTTAGCGATCAGATTTTTCTTACTTTCTTTGGTGTTAACATTTAGTAGACACACATTTTTGTTTCCACATGGTGTAGGAACTCCCATTGTAAATTGGGAGAGGCGCAGGAGAATGCTTGTCCCTTCCTTTTACTTAACTATACGAATGC
>KN888942.1:12762-24201 GCA_000934455.1 Apostichopus parvimensis | reverse complement strand
GTACGACTCAGCAGAGAGAGACTGGATGCAACGCCTTCGCACCATTCAACCTCATGGGCTCAACATTCAGGAGGAAACACAATATACAGCGATACTAATGTAATAATAATTTTCCTACTTCGGTGATAGTGTACACAATGTAGCAATACATCAAACAGTAACAAAAATATGATATTTTGGTAGCAAACTATTTTATGCAATTGTATATACTTACCTTAATATGTCTGCAGTACTCTTGTTACGAAATTTAAGTTAAGAAACAATCAACCTCAGTTCAAAAGAACCAGTAACCATAAACACTCCCTGACGAAATACGGACATTACAACAATGTGCTTTATAGAGGCAGTACAACCTAAGCGAGAACACACAGTATTATGCGACCACGGTTTACTATGGTTTCCCGTGAACGATGACTTGCTGAACTCATTTCCTTCTTTACTACATAGGTTTAATATGACGTATCCATCTGGTTTCCTGTTAACAGTGGTATTATGTAGATCGAATACTTGAAGTGACGTAATTTACATGCATTACATATAGCAATCTTGCAGAGAGAAAGTTAAGCTCATGAATTGCGGTTACAAATGCGTTTCTCTTCCTGTCTTTAAAGCTCCGATTTTGTAGGAATTATAGATTTTGTCACGTGGTTTTCCCCTTCCTTCGTTGCTCGTGTATGAATATAACAGTAAAGTTTGCATGCTCCAATTGCATTAACACACGCTCTGTATGAACGTATTCGCACACTTGAAAGCTATGACGCATTGAGTGGTAATTGTTTGACTGCCCTCCATTTAAACAAACATTAGGTGGAATATAGGTTCGTCTGTCCATTATCAACGTTCACTACCTGTGAACGAGACCATTTGATTATTAAACATCTACCATATTAGTCTTCAAGTGGCTGAATTGTTAAAATGGCCAGGTTTACTACTTAATAGTATCTCAACTTATTTTATTTTAAATTAAATGTCAGAAAATTGAGAGATACATTCGGATTCCTTTCCAGGCTACCTCTCTGATCGGCGCAATGCTGCATTTTCCCTACGTATTATTTCTCTTAGGACGTGTCAGTACTTATATGCCCTTCCTATTCAAAATTGTTTAACAAAGTCACGGTATCCAATACAAGTAACTATATAAGAAACGTCGAGAGTAAGGCTATGGACTACGCTACTCAAAGTGAAGAAATATTCATGTAATGAACGTTAATTGAACATGTTGCACTGTTTACACGTATCCATTATGTTAGTCGCCCATAGAATCTATGTAGTGATAATAATCATCGCAGAAAAAAATACGAGGCGGTGGCGTGCGTAACGAGGGGCGTGTGGGTCATAGTTCCGATCACACCGTCTAGGATTGTTGTACATCCTGCCATTAAAGATAAGCTGGTCGGGTATTACGGGATATTTGAGTGATTGGACATCTTATAAGATATCTGTGTGGATCGTTTGTATCGCGTACTGCATTTATTACCTTACCTGATATTATTTAAGCTTCATGTACTAGCACAAAACTCAGTCATTAAGACATAATTGATATCTTCAAATTAAAGAAATTACATTATATGATAGTAATCAATCACATGCGATACTGTAACTAATCGTCAAGTTCCTCTATTACAAACACTGGTACCATCTTTGACTTTGTAACTATATCACAGGATGGCGGAAAACTAAAAGAGGAGGCTTCATACTGCTTTAGATGACGTTGCAAAGACGCTTTCTACGAAAGACGGAATACAACTCTTTAACAAACTCGAGGCGATGTGTTTCATCACTCCTGGTAATACCGATCCGTTAATTAATCTCCTTGATAAACGACAGCTAACTCAGGGCTCCAAGATATTAACGAAGTACAAGGAAGACAATATACCACGTAAGCTACATTCTACGTCATAGTATTAATGTGTCGCTTTAAACATTTATTTGACACATCGATTATGTATATAAATGATATTGAATATGTTATTCGTCATCAAAACGAGTAGCCATTAGTTGTTCTAGGTTTCTATCCTAACGAAATCACTTACAGAAAAGATACTTTTGAATTTGAGTTGTCCCAGTGAGAATGATTGCCATATTGTAAATATTACTTTTTTTTCTTTTAATGAGCAACCCTAAACTTTGGTTACACTTCCTGTTCAGTTTCATTGGAAAGAATGTTACGAACATGTTGTAAACACGCTATACTTTGTCAGTGGTTTAACTGGCATCAATATGCTTTATATAGTTTACAAGTTAACAATAGATTAGACGTGGTGATGAAGTTTCTTCCAAAGACAAAATTTGCCGAAAACTTCTTGTCAAAGAAGTCCTTTTGCCGACGCTATTACACATTGCAAAGTCTTCTAACATTTATTTACTTCTAACACTTCTAACATTTACTTCTAACATTTATTCACCCAGCTCGATCTTACTCTACTGGCGGAAAACGTCCAAAAAGGGAAGAAGAAAAATAACACGTTCAAGGTATTATAGGACTCTCTCAGAAATATGGTTTGTTTGAAAGTTGCTCTCAAAGAGAAAGAAATATTTGAAGTGCCATTGAAATATATAATAAAACATATAGCACATTTAATGTATTACCATCATAACACTTCATTTAGCGATCAGATTTATCTTACTTTCTTTGGTGTTAACATTTAGTAGACACAAATTTTTGTTTCCACATGGTGTAGGAACTCCCATTGTAAATTGGGAGAGGCGCAGGAGAATGCTTGTCCCTTCCTTTTACTTAACTATACGAATGCAATACACGGTGTGATCAATCAGTCCGTCAGCAGTACCTTTGTATTAAAACAAAGAAGTAACCGCAATTAAATGATCATTCATTTAATTTACCTCACAAAGAATAACATTTTTGCAAAACATTGCAGTTCGCTCATTTTAAAAAGGTATTAATTGGGACATAAACTAGTCGAATAGTCGATGCACCTTGTGGACACAGTTGGATCCACAAAACTTCATTCTTCTGGTGAAGACCCAAGACCCATCAACTTTTTTAAGTTGATAAAAACGATTTGTTTTTGAGTATCCATTTATTGGATCAAAAGCCTAGTGCTACATAATTTCAGTCTACCGTTGATTCAAATCATTAAAACATAAATTTCCTTTTCAAACAGGTCATGGGAAGCAATTCTGAAAGGCAATATACAAACTGTTCCTCTGTAGTGCGTATGGAGCAGAAAGCGATATTGTTTGTGAGAGCCATCTTCAATTAAAACAGTTATGGTTCCATGGATTATCTTCAAGTAGCGGAAGGTGATACAATGATTTGAACTATCCAGCCTATGACAAACTTTGCAAGTACGTACAACGGGTGCATAGTGTATGCATTGTACCGCAGTGTCACGGAAGTCCTATATACACTGGAAAGAAGGGAAAACGTGTGACATTCGCATTGCAAGGAGGAAATGAACGAAGTGACCGTCAAATACTCCAAAAACAAACCACCACGTAACTAGATAATAGTGATTAAGGTGCCTATGAATTATGTCGATCGCAACTAATGAATTTTAAATTATCTATGTTTAAGTGAGGAAAATAGGGAAATGACTTCTACTTTGCAATAAGAAACATATAAAGTTTTCATTATAGGAAACAAAGTTTCGTGTGATTAGTAGTAAAAATAAACCGTAAATCTGCGGCGATGCTACAGAGATGAACAGTGCATGCGGACAAACCTGGTTAACCCATGTCAGCATTTATATACTCAATACTTGTTTTATTATTTGAAGTGACATGACAAAACCTTAAGAGCTAGTAACAATATAATAAGTCAACCCGTAGAGCAATACACATCATCATACTACTTACAGCGATAGTGAGTGGGTGTTGTGAGATATGTACACATATATGAGTAGACAATCTGTGAGGTATGTGAGATATGGTATGACAAATGTACTTATATTTAAAATTAATTTTTATATGAATAAATACGATAAATACACAAACATGATTACTCTTCTAAGTTGGCCATGTAACAGGTATTTATCAGGGACCAAACTACCATTGTTGCTTGGCAATATCCAATAAAAATAAAAGAAATATCATTAAATTGATTTTTTTTTAAAGAAAAGCCTAAACATGAAGATACTTCTAAGATTGGCATTAGTCCCTTCATCTAGAAGCACAAAGAGTTAACTAACCGAGGTGACAACCCCCTTCCAAAAATGGATATAAGCCCTACAAACTTATATATAGGTAATCAATTATTCCTAGTTGTGTATTAGCCTCACCTTGCCCCCTACTGAACTTCGCTAGCATTGGCTTCAGCCAGGTCAATACCTGCGTATTGCTACGTTGATTAGGTCGCTTAGGCACAGCATAGTTTTGTAATCCTTGTGCAAAATTGTTCATTTTCGTCCTCTAACTTAACCGCCGTTAAAAGTCAAACCACAACTGGTTATCATTGTTTGAATGACATGATAAATAAGAACAACTAACAAGTGAATATGTGATACATTACGTACTTATGAATGTGCTGTGAATACATTTTCGGGTGTAGTTTGGAGCTGTTACCCCTTTTGTTGTGGGACGTTAGTTTCAAGGTATATAGAGATTTGGTGTACAGTATTCTACTACTGAACCAATTGGCAGAATTCTCGTGAGTTTGAGGATATTCTGCTTTGGCCAAAGACACTTTTGTTTTGTGTGAGGGAGGGGGGGGGGGGGCAATTTCAAACCATAACGTCCGGATTTCTACAGAAATAGCACATTGCACCATGTTACTAAAAACGACGCATATTACGCACTTTTGTATCAAAAGAAACTCCTAAACGGCTAAATAAATTGTGTTCAAACTTAGTGAGGTACCCCAGTGTAAACCATCGTGTCTCACAGACCGCCTGAAGCCCAATTTCAGAGGTCAAATTAAGTGGAAATCGATTTTTGCTATAACTCAAAGTAGAAACATTTAATTGACATGGAACATTCGCAGGTTATACGGCAATGGCAAGTGTACAGGCGATTTACAACTGAGCATAACAGAACGAGAGATTAAATGATAAGCGAGAAGTATTGAGAGTGTAATAACTTGTATTTGTATATTTCCAACTCTACATACACTTTACGCGAAAAGAAATAGGTCAATTTAACAGTCAAGGGAAACTCAATATTATAATTGGACATGCATATATATAATATATATGATTGTCAGTTTTGTTGGCATAATTCAACTGCCATATGTAATTACATATTTGTCGTTGTAAATTACTGACTGTGCAGTGTGTATCGGCCAATTTACCCCAAACAATAGATGTAGTCGGTTTGAAATTCTTGATATCTTGCTAGTACTGTGATGTGTTCTCTACTTGCCCGATTAGCAGGTAGTCTTGAAACTCGAATTATTATGCTAAACTCAGTATCATTAGATCAAGGTCCACACACGGATGTATAGAATATGAGTTCCTTTTTTTGTCACTAGTCTATTATCTGTAAAACGAAACCATATGTTTTTCTGTAAGCGTTTATACTTATTTCCATATGAGTAACAATTGATGTTTACACAAGAAATTACCAATCTATTTAAGTGCAGATTTTCATTTCTTATGTTTTGACTTACAATTTTTTTCTTGAGATAAGTTACTACGCTAATGACTCCCTCCAAAAATCACACCTAAATCCATTTAGACGCAATAAAATCGTGCAAACTAGGTTCTGTTAAAGACATAGTAGTCGTTGTATAGATTTCGATAGATTAAAGTGGCCATGGTACAAATATTCTAACGTTCACTCTGTTGGGGATCCATCTAAGCATGTTCTCTAAAACATATATATCAACCATTCTGTCAGTTTAAAACTTGATTTTTGCAGTCGATAATTGAGAATTAATTTACCTTTTTCGGGGCTTGAAAAGTGCATTCGCAAGAAAATGTTTCTAGTCTAATGACGTCATGTGACATCATTTTTGGAACCCCACTTTTTGTCGTTGTTTCCTGCTATAATGTATACACATACGTACACATTTGTAAAGGAAACATACTACACAACATATCATTTACAAGTTTCTCAATCTCAATTTCCCGTGGACTGGCGGATCTAGAAACAAATTTGGCAACCGACGTTCAAGGTGATAGTGGTTCTCCATCAGGCAGTGAAATTGGTCTAAAATTAGAATGCCATTTCTCAGATTTGAAGCAGAAGGTGAAGGCGATGACACTGGCATATTAAACCGGACGTTGGGAGTGGACCTGAGCAGTTAGGTATAGAACCGTATCAGTTCGAGCCTGTTAGACGAGTCGAAATTGAAGTTCCACAACATATCTTACAAGAAAACCGTGTGGAACGATTACAAGGAATAAAAACGTGGTAAGAACTTTGTAACGAAGAAGAATAAAACACAATATCTAGTCCATTTTGTGCATGTGTCGTGGAATTTTCGGAACTGGATAGTAGCCTGCTTTCGTGAAGCGATCGCTAAATACGGAGCAGTACTGGTAAGGCCCCGTGAAAACGGCCTTGCTTATCTGCACTAAGCTGTTCATATGCGCCGTGTATTGTCGTCCTTCGGCCATCGATGAAGGCTAATTGCATATATTATGACGTTACTGCAGCCTCAAACAACACAACGGACCAAAAAATGAAACAAATAATTGCTTTCAGTCCAAGCAGATGATTTGAGTTTTCTCGCTCGATGGAACCATTTATTGTCTACTGTTGCATTGTTTACTTTGGTATACTTTGCAAAGAACGGTTTTCTACACCGGAGTGGTAATTGGTTTATTACGTGTATTTCTTTGGGTCGCGTAGATTATCGTTACTTAATATTTGCATTTTGGGCTGAATATAGACTAGTCAACAAAATCTGCTCTAGCTACACTAGTTTAAATTCAGTTCAGACACGACACAATTCGCTCAAATTCGATAAATTTTGCAATTCTTCAATACAAAATTCGCCACGTGAATTTATTCCTAAATGTGTTTATGTTCTTAAAAACTAAATAAGTAGAAGGTAACGGTTTAGTATTTAAATATGTTTAACAATATCACAATCGATTTGTGTGGCATACTACATTTTTCTTTCCTCATTATTCAAATGGAGGTACAAGTATTAACAAAATGTTACGGGTTAATATACTTTTCATAATGCTTTCCTATAGCTACAGATATATGCATGCTAGTCGATATAACGATAATTATAAACAAAAGTTTGTGTGATTATTAAGCTTTTTTTCTAAAATTACAAATGCAAATTACAGATACAAAGGTGAAACTAAATGGCACAGTTATTTGTTTCCATCTATCTGATCCTAAATTACAGGTACAAAGAGGTTTAAATCTCCATATCTCTTTTTCTTAAAGTAAAGTTATGGCCTTACATCAACTAAAGATGCATAGTAAATTTGACTTTCAACGATCTCTTACTCAACAATTCAATGATAAAAAATGAGTTTGATTCTCAACTGAATATTATCTTAGATATAAAGCTGTTTTGATTCTTCATCTCTCGTCTTCGACACTAAGGCGATATAGAGCCCTTGCTGCCAGACAGTTGTCCTTTCATAGGAACATAATTGTCAGTGATACAACCAGTTGGAACCTCCTATGTTTCGCTATGATTGATTTCCTGAATGCAATAACCAAATAAACACGAAAAAAACATGAAAACGTGGTATTATTTGCCATTGGTGTAAGATATATATATATAATATTCAGAGGTTCAACAAGTATTCATATCATATCTTCATATGCTTGCGTGTTACTTAAATAAAACGCTAAAATGCGGGAAAGTTCACACACGAATGAAGGCAACATGTAATTTTACCTGACATAGAGATTGCCGAAGTGCCTTTATCGAGGGACGTTGCTCACAATCGGTCGCAAAACAGTCAAAAAAGAACTCACATCTATGGCATGACAAAAGGCAAGATGGGGCGATCATATTACTGTATTACAGAATCTTAAAGGGATGATGAACAATGCTCAGTTGCATTTAAAGACAGAATATAAACATAGGAATAGTTCAACACGTAGTATTACACTGTATTTGATTCAGCCCAATTGTGATTTTTCTTCTAAGTTTCACCACCGCTTATGATTGAACTACTGGTTGGACAATCTGTGCACGAGATACAATAACTGGATTTGAAAACTTGTTATACTATACGTAGCATCTTTGTTAACATTGTAAATAAATTGCTGCCAGTTACCTCACGAATTTTATATAATCCAGTTTCTTTACTTCTGAACTTGCTCCATGACCTATAGAAAATATGAAGTCAAAAGTCTCTGTCATATTATCTGAGTGAGATAAGGGATATGGAATAGTGTACCCAATGCTTAAAAAAGGGGAACTATACAAGTATATTTCTTGCGTTTTTTCTCTTACTTGTGGAAAAAAAATATCAAAGTAAATCTACTTTTGAGAAAATTTTTGAAATGATTTTAAACTTGTCGATGCCTTTCAGGAACAAAAAAAGATCGTGTGTTCATACTTCATGTCTCAAATACATATTCCAAGGAAGCAGATGAGACAGAACACGTTCAAACTGGTTTGTTACCTTAGGGAAGATGTCGTTGATGAAGTTAAATCAAAACGGTGCAAGATTAAATCGTTGCTCAAAAGTGACTTAAAGCATTTCCAATTCTTTCTAAAGTTACACGAATCCTTTGGAAAGAATGGAACTTGTAAACTGAACTACCTTTCTAAATATGTATATACGTACAATACAACAGCTAAGCATTTTGTTTCTTATCTTATAATTAATTAGTATACATGTCACTTTATTAGGTAATTATATTACCTCTGATGTCTATGAAGAACAATGTGATTATCAGCCTTAACGATATTACAAGGGAAAATTTTACATTTCAGGTCAAGTTAGGTGACAAGTTCCTCTAAGAAATAGTATGTTTTAAAAGATATTTGCCACTGAAGTGTGACTTTCATGTTGAATTTACCTTTATACAATATTCCCAAATCACAACAGCTGTAGCCCATACGTCACTGGTTTGATTATATTCACTTCTCTGAACAGCCTCAGGAGCAAGATATTGCAAATTACTTTCAACCTTCAAAATAAATTTATGAAAACTGACAATTTAGATAGTACAAGTACAAGTAAAACGAAACATGTTCTCCCTGAGATGTAAGAATCCATTTTACTCTACCTGCTAAAAGTAAACAAAGTAAACAGCAAATGCAAGAATACATATGGATTCCGTCCCTTTTTGTTTTTGCTTGATGACAAAAATTGTTACCTTGTTCTTGATGGTCTTGACTTTGGTTGGTGCATCTTCACGTAAGCAGAAGTCGCATAGCTTGCAAATCTTCCGTCCAGTCACCAACCTTCTTTGTCGATTAGCCAGGATGACGAAACTATGAAATTAAACAAATAAACACAAATTGGACAATCAAACTCAGTGAGATAGTTATTATATCAATGGATAAACGTTTGTATAAAATCATTTGAGGTTTATTTTATCATCTAAATGTTTGAGATAGAAAACTGAGGATTACGTCAAAAGCCAAAGAAGAAATGCACCTCATTTTACTCGTCAATGTCAGGAATAAACAAATCAAAGATGTTAAACGGATTGGCTTTCGTAACCTTATCTACTAAACTAAAGTATTGGTTTTATGGATATCCTAATCATTAAGTTGGTATTTTCTCCTCGCGTTTCTCAGAATGAGAATGAGAGCCATGCACACACTCTCACTTGATATGTATTGCACTGACTTAACTCCTGGCCCGTAGTGCCATTGATGTTAGGCAGGGGATCGCTCCATAATGTTTGTCAATTCTTGGTAGGAATCGAAGGGATAGTAAATGGACATAAACTAACCTTTCTGATCAACGGACGTTGTACTACCCTAAAAAGAATGGTATTAATGTTAGATGATGTACGGTATCCGTACCAAGTAACTTTAGGTAGGAAGTAGAAAATAACGTAACATGGACAGTAGTTACTGTTACAGCATTGGTATCTGGTGCAGCTTCTCAATACATGTATCAGGATCGTGCGTGTGGTATTCTCCCTGCTTGCTGTCCTCAAACCATATTTCATAAAAGAAACCCTGCCAATCAGATTTTTGGGGAATACTGTACTACATCAATGTACCGTAAGTAGAACATCAACTATGGTTTATCAAATAATGAAGTTTATTTGAGGAAAAAAGGCACTGAATAAATACTTCATAAATAAGTGGGAAATTGTTAAAAATGTATCGAATAGGACATAACAATAATATCGACGATCTTTTGTTACAATTCGCTAAATAAACGGCAGTCAAGATTACACATTTTTTGTTTTTTTGTACAAAACCTAATATTGGAAACTAGGTAAATCCACGCGGGAATCATAAGGACGATCAGTCGTTACGTGGAAAGCTTTCCCCAACCTTGCAGAGCATTTTCATGTAGCATTCTGGGTTGAGTTGGTCACAGTCTGTTGACACCAGATACAAGCGTGAGGGAATAGCAGATGACACAGATGAATGTTTTTTTTAACAAAGTAGGATCAATGAAATAACGCGTTAAAACAAACGCACTACAAATATAATAAATGACCAAAGTATCATACGATTGTGACTGTAATAAAACATGATATTGATTTCTACAAGACATGTATTTCATTATTGTCATGGCTCGTGAAGAACTCGTTATATATGTTCACATGTCTTTTAGATGAACTGAGGTTTTCGGGTGTGTTATGCATACCACGTACTACAAGAATACATTGGGGCATAAGTGACACAATGTACCGTCTAAATGTCGACTACATGCACATATATGATATCATAGTTACATTTAAAAAGCACTATTGGGTGTCTCGGTACATTCACTTTATCGGAAACATAAAACTCTGTAAAACAAAGGTACTTCTGGGCAGTTAAGTGGGGGGGGGGGGGGAGGCGAAAATATAATGTATCGTGCGAATGTCAACTAGGGCTGCTTTGATGTGCGTATATACCAGGGTCTTCTTTAGAAATTTCGATTCAGTGGGTCATTTCCCATCATTACACTATGTAAGCGGAGCGCCACCATCAGTTGGCGCATTGAGTAGCAAGAAAATGTATGCCCAAATCGCCTCCCTGTAAATAATGCTATTTCCATGGCCTAGTACATTGCATATATACTTACTGAATTTTGAGATGTAATGTTTTTCAAATTGGGGTGACATTGCAAGGAATTTAGGTGTAAATTAATTGCTAAGTCAGTGTTATCATTATTATTTTTAAGTGAAAAAATCTACCAACTGGGGAGGGGGGGGGTGGGGCAAATTAACCGAGTGAGTGGGCCGTATAGGGGACCGTGCCTCGATATTCATAGTTAACACATTGGGCCACTGCTGTAGGGGATAACGATGAAACTGGTATGTCTATATTAAGCATATAGAAATAATAAATATAACAGGGAGTTGATATCGTTTTCTCAATCCCAAAGAAAGTGGAGTTGACTTGTCCCAATGTCTCCTCCTCGATAATCCGACCCC
>KN888940.1:0-15632 GCA_000934455.1 Apostichopus parvimensis | reverse complement strand
AGTTGTTTGAGTAAAGTCAAAATTAACCGTCAGAGATATATCATACAAGTCACCCAACTGTGTCACCGTAAATTGATGTTGTGTAAAGTCAATGGGTGTTTCCTCTCGAAAGGCTCTCCATTCAAGAGACACTTTAGGTCTTATTCCCAGGACCGAGCAAGTCAAAATGTCCTGATGTTGTTTCTCCAGGACGCAATATTGTTGGTGATTGCATCCATCTATCACTGGAAAAACTGGAGTTGGATCAACTGAAAGGAAATAATACATCACATATATTATATTTGGTGTTAGATTTTAAGTCTTTTGATCCTGTAACTGTTACGA
Organism: Apostichopus parvimensis; assembly: GCA_000934455.1. NCBI lineage: Eukaryota > Metazoa > Echinodermata > Holothuroidea > Aspidochirotida > Stichopodidae > Apostichopus > Apostichopus parvimensis. The sequence continues at coordinate 15,308 of KN888940.1, read as the reverse complement.
GGTCGAATGGTATATAGCATGAAGAAATCAAAACATGAGCCCAACGAACATATATCTTGTGATACCGCATTCTATGAAAACGACTTTCTGTCAAAATTAAGGTTTTGTCTTATAGTTTAACATTTCATTACTGGTTGTGTGTTGCCACATACTGAACAAGGCACGACACATGTTCAGGTTTCTAGATGCATACTTAATTTCTTTTTGCTTGTGGAACTATACATGCGGTGTGAATCATTAGATTGCATCGTTTACGATGAACAACGCTTTCGCCATCATTTTCCCGAGTTATTGATACACAATCAGATATCAGTATAACATGGACAAATATAAAGTGTCCACGGGAGATGGCCATACCGTGTAGATTTGGTGTTATTGACTTAGTGTTTGCCTGGTAGCGATCGAATAAAAGGGAACTAAAATAAACAAAAATGAAAATTCAATACAAACAAGGGGTAGTTGAGCATATATTGATAAAGACCTAAACAAGGTCATCATCAGCACTGATTCTCAGCTAACCTACTAACAGTTTGATAATTTGATGAAACAAAGTATTACACAATTTGGGGAATTTACGCAAATATCGATGTGCTTTTGGTATGTTGGTGATTCAGTAGAGACTGAGAAGCATAAAAGATAAAATGATATAAAACGTCTTACCCATCACAATCACATCGTACAACACAATGCCGCCACTGACACCGTTATCGTAAACACACGCGTAGAGCCCCTCGTGTTCTACCAACGTGTTATGTAAAGAAAGACTGCCCTCATCTTCTTGTCTGTATTCCCTGTTGCTGATGTTTGTGTGATTACTGTTTTGAAAGATGCTAACATACAGAGTTTCAAAAGCATCACGTTCAGGTGACCACTTCCAAATGACTACATTTAATCCAAGGTCTGTACAGGATAAATTCATTGGTGAATGGATCTTCAAATATCTTCTAATGGGATTTGCCAAGGAAGTGTAATCAATCTCTTTTTCAATCAAAATAACGTTTTCGTCTTCCACTAGATTCAGTGGTACACTATTCGCTCGGCAGACCAGAAGACTTAAAACAGATGACTCCCCAAAAGAGAACGTCGCTGTAACATGTGATGTATATGTTACATTATCAGTTGTAAAATTCAAGTAGTTTGATGGTAGGATGTGATCGCCACCATGAGTTCTTAATGACCAACTCAATTTGACTGCCGGACGGCTATCTCTGACAAAGCAGTTTACCTCAACGGAATCGGTTGTCGACTTAACACAGGTAGTACCGAATGTGTTCGAACACTCCTCGATGACGGGGATGGTTATAGCTGGTTTCACTTTAAAAAAGAACAATGAAGAGTATATTCTCTAGTAACGATCATATTCATTATTGATAGACACGTGACTGTATTTGAAAGTTATTGATGACTGCTGCATTGCTTTTCTAGGTGAATAACCTCAGATTGTTTGAGAAATATCAGTTTGATACATTTACAGTTATTGTGATGGTTCGATACGTGAAAGTTATTGTGTACCAACATTGGCCCAAATTTCTGAACCTTTTTGTGAAAATTGTACAAAAAAAAAGGAAGTGCTGAGTAAATGATCTCTTATTACGTCTTGAGCTAACGAATTCATTTACTAAATTGTTAACAATGGGTAAAACTATATTATATAACCTGGTACAATAACTTTACACAGTTATTGTGATGGTTCGATGCGTGAAAGTTATTGTGTACCAACATTGGCCCAAATTTCTGAATCTTTGGTGAAAATTGTATAAAAAAAAGGAAGTGCTGAGTAAATGATCTCATATTAAGTCTTGAGCTAACGAATTAATTTACTAACTTGCTAACAATGGGTAAAACATTACACACGCCTAGTAATTTAGATCGATGTACAGTTATTTGCTTCACAGTGTATTATAATAGGCAATATGATCTCGCTTATAGTAAGACCTCTGCTCGGCAACGCACCCTAATGACCTTACTAAGGAATTTGGGAGAGACAGGACATACATAGACCGATAAAGGAAATTAGTTTTACCGTTATATCAAAATGTTTATATCAAGGTAATTATAATAGTTCGTACCTGACATTCATAGATTATCATACGCTAGAGAAAGAACAGTAATACTTGTTAATTTAAATTACCTTAAAGGCGTCGAACGTTAACAGGTTACATACCAATATATGACACTCTCCTCCATATTAAAGGCAACCCGTCTGTCTTAATGATACAGTTAAAATCAACTAAAAGTAGCCTTTTGCGTTTAGTACTTTTACAACACGTCAACAATCTGGTTTTCTCTTTGATTTGTTGCTATACTGAATATGTAAAATGGGAAAATATGATACTGTCATTACCAGAGCCTTGTAGATTGTGGTTTTTACAATAAATTTGCTTTATCATGGTTGAAAATTAATCATTTATTCACTTGAGTAACAATATATTATAAAATGTGATACATTAACGCTATAACCTACATGTACTATTTGGAAAACAAATTTATATTGAATTACGCCACTGGCAGCAGTCATATCAATACAGAGCCTTCATTCTTGGTCGTTGCTAAGAAGTATTTTTTTTACCATTGGGAATGGTGGAATTCTTGAAATGTTTCTAATATTGTAATGCATGACATGCAAGTTTCTAACGTGGCAATAAAAGTGAGTTTGCAGGTAGACACATGATTGGTTTAATACTAACATAATTCTAACATATCGTACCTGGTATCTTAAACTATCGTTCGCTAGAACAAAGAACATTAATAGCTAGCTAAAAGTACACAGGTGATATTTGAAAGATATATATCACTGAATGCTAAGTGAAACCATAGTTATCCCATGTGATGTATCCGGCCGAGTTTTGACCTCTCCGCGTCCTTTTGTAATAAGTAAACACACGCTTCCTGTGTCATACACTTATATCATTGTACCGTTCTGATATATACATATGTAGGCAGTACTGTGACGCTAACAGTGAGACTTTGCTCCGCAACACACCTTAAGACCTACGTACTGAAACTATGAGAGACACAACTTAATGTATAGACCGGTAAGAAAACCGTGTTATCCAAGCCGTTAAAAACATACATTAAGGGTTATGCATACCCCCTCCCCCCCCCCCCCAAAAAAAAACGTTCTAAGCAATGTTACTACAACCTATCAAATTTGCCACATTGTCCTCCATTACATATTACACTCTTTGATCACATTTACATGTATGCATCATACGCTTTCTTTGCCTTTATCTGGATAGTTAGTAATTTTTGTGCAATACCCCTGTAACTCCTTTTAGAATATGATTTCCTGTTTGAAATGGGAATTTGGGGTAAGGGCATAGAGGTGGTGGGGAGGGTGCATATTTGTTGTATTCCCCAAGTTGGATATATTTCATAGTACTTTATTATCATCATATATATGTCAGATGTACTAAGTAATAATTGTTTAAATTGTTACTGATTTTCTAACAGTTGAAGGGTACGCGCTCTGTCTCTTCTAAAAGTGTTTTTTTAGGCTTGTCTTTATTTTTTCACTAAACCTGTAAGACTTGTGCTGTTATCTTTTCAATATCATTTCTAAGTTTACAGTAGCCAATGATGCAAACTTTCCAACTAACATGGAAGTATCTTTCGGACATTGAAAAATATGAAGTAGCTCCTTTTTAAAGCAAACTTAACAATTTCCCAACCTGCCAACAACTAAGCAAATAGTTCAAAAGAACCCAGGCACCATATCCATCGATCAAACCTTGTCAAGAAAAGAGTGTAACGAAATTTAAATATGAAGCCCCTTCTTGGCACATGTCGTAAAGACTATAAATAATACTGAAAAGAAAATGGTTTCCTCTTACTATTTCCCAACTGAAATTAAAGCAACACAAACAAAGAAAAAGAAATAGAAAGAGGAATGTAGTACATTGTTTCCCCATTCATTTCGGGATAATTCTATAAACTATTAGAAAGCATTTATATGTAATTACAGAAATGTGCAAATAAGTCTTACAATTGACATTTCGCTGATGGTTGCTGAGTGCACGACATGCTATACCAGAAAGCCAGTTGGCTTTTTGACTTCATACCATACAATTTCCTCAAAATTCAACGTAAAACTATTTGACTAATGTAGAGCAAGTGAGTTAAATTTGTCCAGAATACAGTGACAGCCAGAAAATATCAGAAATATCCATTTCTTATTTGTACCCTTACCTTGTGAGTATCAACCAATTATTTCACTCGTAAAGATTATACAGTATAGAATTTGAATTCGAAATGTTTCAATTTCCAGAAAGAACAGTATTCCTTTGTGAAATATATATACAAAAATGTATGAGCCAATGGACATTTTGTTTTACCACCTTTGAGGTAGCAAATCAGCTCTGCCACCAACCATTCCTATGAGTAATAGTTACATGACATTGTTATACACATTGTAATATTTTTACATCCTACTGCTGAAGTTAAAATCATGTAATGTAAGTCATAGGGAATATGAATAATTTTAAGACCAATTGATATATTTGACCTATTGACCCCTTCATGCTCAGACGGTGAAAGTAGCAAGGTCCACTGTGAGTTTGTTTAAAGCAGATAACAGCAAGTATATCAACTCTTTGAAACATATTCAATTTCCTTAATGACTGTATGTTTCGCTGAAGACATTTAAATCCCCTTCAGAAAAAAAAAAATAACTGACCTGATATTGACCAAACTGTGTTCACAAAAAGGAAAACATAGCAATGGAGAACTCACATATTAATTTTAACTAGGAGTTACCATGTTTATAAGGTTTTCAGAGTACCAAGTATGAATGACAAGAAAGATTTACTTTTTGATTTATCGTGTTTACAAGGTTTCAGACTGTTGCCTCTTTTGACCTCAAATGACCTTTGATCTTCGCAGTAAAGAATATCATTTATTGCACTCAATACGAATGATCTACATACTAAGCTTGAAGTTAATCAATCATGTTTTTGTTTTAATACCGTCTTTACAAGCGTCACTTACACACACGCATGCACACAGGGTCAAATTGCAATGTGACATATTTACAATCATACTAATCTACTATGGGTGTCTACTAAATTGTGTGGGAGTGGTTTATTGATAATGATTGCTGATATCACTATTTATCATGCATTTCATTTCCTTTCTGACACTTTAGGTTTACAATGTTAAACTATCAAAGCTACATACCGGTTGTGTACACACAGATATTTTTCGATATTGTTTAATCCGTAGTTGAGATTGCCGTTGATACTCGGTATACAGATTCATGGCTTGCCGTCACGTTATTTATAATTAACGACCCGTTAGGATAAATATCATATTCTCTAGATTCGTAGCCTTCTCCACGTTTGTTTTCATCATGAAGTAACAAAAGGGTCTTTCCTTCGTTAACATTGACCCAAGCTATGAGTTCTAAATAACTTCCATTACATGAACACGGAATGAGTCCTCTCGTACCAATTTCAACATAATATGTCTGTTTGCACAATTTAGTTGCTGAAGTTGCTGTACAAAGAGAAAAAAGGAATGTGCTATGTCATAGTTCTCGAACTCAGTAATGATGTATTTACTTAAAGTATTACATTAATCAATTGTAATGAGCCGTAATGTAACCTATCTTGAGATATCGTGTTTACAAGCATTTTGTTTGTAACGAATTACAGACTGTCATGGTCACCTTTGTAGACCTAAATGCTCTTTGACCGCCACGAAAAACAATAAGATCATTGTACTTCTTATAGAGAAGCCACGTGCAAAATATGTGAGCCAATCATGTTTCCCATTTGAAAATATCGTGCTTAAAACATTTCAAGTTTTGACGCCTGATGACCTTAAATTAACTTTGACCTACACTAAATTGTTAAACATTTACACTACATATGTTTATCCTACCATGCACATACTAGTTCATCATTTTTATTTTCAGGTTCTGAAGATACAGCGTTTATGAAATTTTCGTATGTTACCCTCTGCTGACCCAGATATGATCTTTGATCACAACCCAGACAATATGAGTATTATATTCATAATAGGGAAGCCACATACAAATATGAGACCCGAAGAGGTTAACAATCTTGAGATATCTATGAAGATACACATCTCACGCACACCCCAACTTGACTGCATTGGTTACTTGCCTGACATTGGCAATAACTAATAGAATGCAAAATGCTCTGGGATTTAGATGACTTCTGCTTGTTCACCAGAAAAGAAAAACTATTGTAATGTCCTGAACCACTATGTTGAAGTACGGCATGATAATCCTACTTAATGTGATGCATTAGCACACCAAGTATGAGAAGTATCCATGATTCCTACCATGATATATGTTATAAGGTTTTCAGAGTTTGAACGCTGGTGACCCAGATGATCTCTAACCTCTCAAAGAGGACATAAAACATCAATAAAACTGATCCTCATGAGAAGTATCCATGCCTCCACCAAAACAATATGTTAATGTACTCAGTATATATACATGCCAAGTATAGAGTATTCATAATTCCTAACTTCATATCGTGTTTACAGTGTTTTCAATGTTTTAACTCAGCTGACCTCAGATCTACATCTACATGCCACGTATGAAATGGATCCATGATTCATATTTTGTGATTTCGTGTTGACGATCTTGGCGTCGCTCACACATGCACACACGTTGTCATGGCTGCATAGGTTTCTCTTGTCATCGAAACCAAACATGGAAATATTACGAAAGATGTGCACATTTGCAAAATGCTGTGTTTGAATTAATATATCAGCTCTTACCATATACAGCCACGATATTGCAGCTACGTGTACGTACGTAATGACTGCTTCTCCACTTTTTAGTTGATTACCACTCACCTGACGATAGGAGATGGATTATCGCGAATGCTAAAAGGAGTCCTGTGTCGAGAATTGCCATGTCTTTTCATACGCTGAATCTAAAAATAGAATGATCGTTTGTAAAATATAAAGTACAATTTCAAGGTTACTGGTTATAGCGATATGCCAGTTTTTATGTCATTGTTCATCTTGTCAACTGATTCTCATAGAGGTACCAGTAGAAAATGGCTTTTATAACGTTCATTCTTTATAGCTGGCCTGTGGAACGAACATGGTAACATATTTTACAGCTCCCACAGTAAAAACTGTTAAGCTGTGATACTAATATTGTGTTTGTTCCGAAAGATTAAAACGGAAAGCGAAGAGAAAGGGGAAATCAAACTGTAAAGCTTTTAACATGGCCTATCAATAACTGGGTAACGGTTTAAAACCATAATTAGTTTCTACTGATAGAAACATATGAGAATCGTGTTATATCGCAGTAAAATTCGTTTCATAACGAGTCTGACGAGGTCTTTAAAGCCAAGCAGGCAGATTGAAATATCCCATAGTCGAATTAGGTTGTTAAGGTACAAAGAAAATCACGTATGTATTACGATGGGCTAAAGAAATTGTAAAATGACGTTATTTGAAACATTTAAACCTTTATCTTTGGTATGTATTGGAATATACTATTTATGTCCCAGTCATCACAACTATGTTGGCCCTTATGGGTTTTACGTAGAAAAAATTGGGGTTAACGTGGGTGTGAACTGGCCATGGAATACCTATTTGGGACCCTTGTGGTGTCTGTATTATGTGCGGACAGTGGTACGTGATCTACCTTTGACATTACCGCTTTTGTCAAGTGTGGGTTGTATGTGGGCTTAAAGTGGGTTAATTATTGTGGGTTGATTTTGAGATGACTTATTGGATTCCATGTAGGGTTTGACATGAGTTTGAAATGAGAAAATCAGTGTGGGTAAACCAAGCTATTATGACACGAAGTTAAAATAATTCGTATCTCAAATTCCTCGTCAAATGACTGCAATAATTACAACAGATGCATAACGACAACGAGGTTGCTTCTCTTACCAATTGCTCATTGGTCAACAGCAATGATATTGTTTGACCAATACTCCCTAACAACTTTGAATGCTCAACAATAGCACTGCTCACAGCACGCAATCTTAACTAATAATTTGAATCACGGTGACAATGCTTAACTATAGTAGTATGATACAATATAGCACGTTTTAAATTCATCAAGATTCACTGGAGTCCATTTGATATCATACTAGCTCTGATCAGGGACGTAGCCAGGGGATGAGGGGGGAGGGGGGCAGTGGGAGCCCCGAAGTACCCCGAAAATAAAATTGAACTAAAAGCAGGAAATAAAGTACTCTTGTTTTGAGTTTTAAGGAAGCTAATCGACCCTTCTAAATCTTCCCCCGAAAGTTCGCCTGCTTTGAAATACAATACTGTTATTATTGTATGTTTCCTGCAAAGTGGGAGCATTTTGGGGCAAAAAAATGTTCTTTTAACCTCATGTCGCTGCGTGAAGTAATACTCCCTTTGTGAGAAGTACCTTTTTTCTAATTCTGCCCCTCCCCCACGCCCATTCAAATTTCCGGCTACATCTCTGATGTATACAACATTGCAATAAAGCATCATAACACTCACAGTGTGTCTGCACCGTTCCTATCCATCCATCGTGTTATAAGTCTACAGTATTGTGGTAGTTGTTACATTAATAAAGGATTGCCACTCCCAGCAAGAAACATTTATTTATGTCAGTGCCAAGTAGGCATAAGGGCTGCACAGCTGAATGAGATGAGAACAATAGTGTACATGTGGTTCAATAGTGTTGATGTGGCTCTTCGTTTTAGCGGTCTCTTAAAGTTCATACATGACCGTATATAACATACAGATATAAAGACAGGGTGTTCTTATATTATAGTTTACCGAATCTTTCGTTCGTTATTTATCCCTCCAGTTTGCTTAAGAATGTTTGCTAATCAAAACTAGAGAATCCTGAATGACTCTTAGTAGGTACAAGCTCTTCATTTCTTCTTTTTTTTAACCGGTGTTCGTTCTTTTCAAGCAAAGGAAATGATCAGTATAAATTAAACATCGTTTAACTTCAAAATCAAGTACATTTTGGTAAAAAAAAGTATGCTTTTGCTCTGACAAGGGGACATGCCCAAAATATCTGGACTTCCCCTGTATATATTATCTGGCATTTCGCGGTCTCATTTTATTCCTTGCCTCCCAAACATCGATTTCGTTAAAATGATGCGGTCAAAGTTCTGCTACAATTTATAATTATTGTGATGATAGAAGATATATATCATCAAATTGCATTTTGAATGAATCTTCTTCATTTTAGTTTACATCATTTATGATAATTTATATTCCAATGATTGTATCGATTTATTATTAAGTCATATTTCTTAAGGTGGGGGGGGGGTGAGGACAACATCGGAGATATTATCAGAATAAATATACAGAAGAGATTCCCAAATGTGTAATCGTACTGACGATATTATCGATAGAGAGGCCATAGATATTCAATTTCCAGTCATTTCAATGTTCTTTTCGAATTAAATTGTTAGTGTAATGTCGAAACGCGCATTATTTTAACGGGTTCAATGCATATGCTATGTATACATCCTGTTTAGTATGTATCCATGTTAGTGAATTGTCTACATCTGTGGGGAGCATTTTGTGATTGTTTTCGCTCTAAACAAAATTCCTAAAACTTACTGGTTTGGGGATTAACGAACGACGATACGAACTCCATATCTGCATTTCCCCATCTACCCTACACCGCTCGCCTAAACGGTTAGACATGCAGATACAAAAGTCGATGGTGGCTTCCATGCTACCGCTTTCATAATATCCTCCAGGGAACCCCTGTAAACAGAGCCTCAGAGGACGCCTGTCCTCTGAGGTTGTGCGCCCTTACCCTCTCCTCTGCCGGGGTTTGAGGCTAGTTCAGCTGTCCAATCCATCTGGAGATCGTTTCTCTGGGAGCAGGTGTGTAAGGTGGGAACGAGATAATGAACAGTCTCGGCGAGGTACGGAGTGTTTTGGTTCTTTCGATATACCATAGTAGCGCTCCAACTGGACACCACAGTTTTTACTCTCTGACTGAAGAAAAGTGGGAGTTCCTGGGGATGAATAAGTTTCCCGGTACAAAGCTCAGCGTCTGGTTCTTTGGCAGGAACGCTGGCTCTGGGATCAGGCGACCACCGTGGTTGCCGAAATGGACATGCCCCTCTGCCTCGGAGAGGGCATGAAAGCAACTTATTCTTCTGGCTGATGCTGCGGCTACCAAGAATACGGTTTTGTATGTCAGGTGGCGAAGAGAAGCTGACGCCATCGGTTCAAAGGGGATGTCAGACATATACCCCAGAAATCCCTGGTTTGTCCTTTAAGATGTGTATGGTGGCCAGTCTCAATCTCGATTCCTCTGCCGGCCAGCTTACTGCTGCTAGCACGATGCGCCGGCAAGATTGTACTGACCGGAGCGCGATTCTGGCGAAATGAAACCCAGGAGCCACAGGACTTATGCGGCTGCGCGGTCCATGATTGGTATGGATCTCCCGGTAACTGTTGGTGATTTCGTCTGAGAACCGCCAACAGAAAGGTTGATGCAAATCCCCACTCGGGAGGCCAGATCTTGCTCAAAGAGTGATTCTTCAAGGCGATAGCAATGCAGATCTTTTAATTGTCCGCTTGTCAAGCCCTGTTTGGCAAGGAGGCGGTCCGTTGCGTCCCTGGTTATCGGTGGCGGACGAAAAAGGTGTTTCCAAGTGTCCCTCGGGTACCCGGAGTGCCATATCCTGCTTTGCGGGGAATGCAGTCCACCTCCGTTGCTTTTGGAGGACATCCACCTGATCAAAACAGAACGGGTCCTTAAGAATGAAGGTAGATTGGAAGGGTAGTACCCCTCAGCTCCACCGCCTTCACCGATTTGGCTTCGGGAGACCTGTCGTCCTCGTAGTCCCCGAGTTCTGAGAAGGCCTTTGAGGCGTTTATTTCTAATGCGTCAGGGTCCGGTGCGAGCGAGGAGAAGTTCTTCGCGACCTGCGGGGCGGCGCGTCCGACGGGGCCGGTTGGTCTCGTACGGTAGGCGGAGCTGGATCAACCACCGCGTTACTACCCGGTTTGGGACCGGCTGGGGTGTCGTCGCGGATTCCAGATGCTGTTCTAGAGACGGTGACTCCGCGGACCTACGTCGTCTATGTCCCGTACGTACGGGTCGCGAATCCCTCTTAAAACCTATAACTAATATAGGAAGATGGGAACAATAACAAGCGTATAGGCCCGCAAGATACAGGAGCCAACGAGGCGCAAGAGGCGGGCAAAGTAAACCATGTAGGTAGAGAACCGTAATGAAGGTTGAAAAACCCAAACAGGATAAGGTTTATCTCTCCGCCGGAGAGCTAACGGGAGGCAACATGAAGTCCCCGTTAATAACTGAGAAGCCTGAACAAGAAGCCTAAGTCTCCACTGGAGACGCCCAGGGGGGAGGGGGAGCTACAAGCCCCGAAAATCCCGTGGAACACGACTGAAAATATGGGGAACACGGAAAAGGCCTAAGCAAGAACAGTAATACAATAAGTACACGGAAACAACAGTGTAGTAACTGTGCTAGTAATTGTAAGAACTCTATAGTAACGGTAAAACACGTAAGCCTAACACAGTGTATGGCACAGATGGTACACGTGAAGAACCGTAATACACCAGCTGGGCGAGATCCTAATGTGAAAAGAGGCAGAAAAACTGCCAAAAACAAGAGAATACATAGCAGTGGGGGGGGGAGGGTGGGGGCTCGACAAGGTTTCCTATACTCGGGTGTACCACCAGCTAGTGTGTGGGCCTAAGTAACAAAGCCTTCAACGGCTAACGGTCGAGGATGGCCACGCCTATGTAGATGTCGCGTAAGCGGTGCCTGTACAAAAGTACGTACAACGGATATACGGACAAAACGGACAAGAAGGAGAGTAAAGCAAGTGACAAAGTATGATAGAAAAGGATACTTATTGAATGCTACTTCGAAACGACGGGAAAACTGTTCGTTCGACTGCAGGTCCAAGATGAAGCTCCAAATTGTCATAAAAAACGGGTGAAATTCGTGTCACAAAATTCGCTAACAAAACGTGTAGCTGTCTTTTTAAGTGGTATATTCGGAATTAGGTGTAAGTGGGCGGTGCCCAGTGTGCAAGGGCGCAGTGCTAATACGTTCCAATGTGTAGTTATGTAGATGGGAAAGTGTAGATGTGGAGTGGGAGACAGGTAAAAGAGGAGCGAAGTAAATTGATATATTTTATTCATATAGATAGACTTGTTGTTTTAACAATATTTTGAAATTTCCTAAGCCCTGCTAAGGCCGTGCTCCGTGCCATTTATACAATTTAAAATCTGTCCTGCGGAGACTTCCGTAGTGTTCCATTATACCGGAAACCTCAAATTAATATCAGGTACCGTATTGCGGTCTTCGGCAATAATATTATATAAAAAAAAACACTTCAATAACAGAGTGCTGGATTATATTGTTTAATATGGTATGTGACAATATAATTGAACTTTCTCTTTCGCGTCCCTTTCAGTCACATCAGACCAACAAACAATACTTGGAATATGCTGCTGGAGTTCTACAAACAAGCAGACGAATACGATATAAGTAGATTTTAAGAAACGTAATGATACCATCTGCATATAATAGCAACATATAACTTTGTTGTTAAAATCTTTTTGTGGTACAACTGACATTTGCGGAGAAAAAAATATACAATATGGAAAAAATATGTCAGTCGGGTACCTCTCAAGCACACCGTTCGAGAAATACGGGAATTAATTTAGTACCAGACGATGTTGAGCACTGTTTGCCCTTGTGCCTCAACACATCCGTATACTCAGTATGTCTGGGTGGCTAACACATTGTATGGGAGTGTATGACATACCTAAACAATGCTTTGTGTAGTATTTATACGCAAAGATGTATTACCTTTTTTTTAATCGTGTTTGTTCCTTTTATATTTGTAAATAAATCGTCAAATATGTGGGACCATTCGACATGCTTTTTGGTAGCAGACAAAAGCGCCCGTTATTTATTCATTTGTGTATGTGTGTGTTATGCGTGGTTGTATGTGTTCAGAGTGTAAGAATGCTCAGTTTAATATCCCTGTAATAGTTTTATCCACAAGTATCAGGTATTACATTGCAATCTGTGCAACAAACATATTAGTTAACGAGTAATAAAACTATATGTTACTTAACCAAAATAGCTAATGTATATACACATGCAGATTAAATTTGATTTAAACGGTCGTTACCACATACTGAACATAGTCTTAGACTGGGGAGTAAAAACCAATTCCGTTTTTGTTTTTGTTTTGTTGGCAAAGTTAACATTGTGTAGTTCGCAGCTGCATAATATAGAAAACAAACTTGGAAGTTGGATATTGTATACCTTTTAGTTCCATAACAAAAACTTTTCCTTCACCAAGTTGGATGAAGAAAACCGTAAGAATTTGGTGTTTTGGGAATATTGTTCGCAGCTGCATAATATAGAAAACAAACTTGGAAGTTGGATATTGTATACCTTTTAGTTCCATAACAAAAACTTTTCCTTGACCAAGTTGGATAAAGAAAACCGTAAGAATTTGGTGTTTTGGGAATATTCTCTATTGGGAAACGGCATTTGCCTTTCTTTATAAGATTTTCTATCTGGCATAGATTTTCGTGAAAAGCCAACGAGTTTTGCGTTACTAGAGAGATAACTTGAATAAATTCATAGGAAAAGTAGGCTGCTAATTGAAAGTATTTAATAACACGATCCAGTAGATGTGGGCAAGAACCACATCATAAGACCCATCATAACAGAAAAATATACAGAATAGATAACGTTTCAATATGTGTGGTTTGTTAACTAAATACATTTTCTACTATAGAATTAACAGTTTTACTTACCAGTTAGATATTTCTACCATATACTTTCAATACGACCGACTGGGGTGATCAACACTTCTCGCATAACCGATGGAATCTGTAAACTGATAGAAATACAGAAACTCCTGAAATCATTTTATAAAGAAAATGGCGTCAACCTACGTTGGTGTACAACCAAGCGTAGCTCTTATGGTATTTAACAATGTCAAGAGTATATGTATTTACTTTTGTGTTGGGATTGTGTTCGTGATTGTGATTCTAGTAATTTAAGCATTCCATACCACACCTTGCAGTAGAAAAGCTGTGACTTGTCAGTAAAACACACCTACTGTAACTACACGTTAAGCAATGTTAACACGACTTCCCCGGGTATCATCAAGTAAAATCGAGTCGATCTGAAAATATACTGACAGATATGTTAGGAAATATAACAGTTTGGATGTGCTGATAATTTAATAACAAGATTCACGTCTTGCTTCACTATTTATAACAACTATCAAATGATAGCGAAGTGATTTTATGTTGTGAAAAATGTATTTTGCTGTGAAAATGTAATGAGGGTTACCGGGAGAACAGAGGAGGGGGGAGGGGATTAAACAGCGAAAAATATGTCAGATGAGGTTCCATCAATTGGAAGTACAATCGATTTGTTTTACTTTATTTGCAGGGGAGACTCATGGAAAATATGAGAGTTAAATATAAAGATAGAATGGGTTTGGGGTTGGGATGGAGGTGGTTGAATTTCAAAGAAAGTTCAACAATCTTGGTGTTATAGCATCCGCGTTATTTCATTTTGCGCTTCATAATGACAGTTACTGTCGATACGGTATGTCATTAGCAGGACGCTTCACCAAGGTCGTTTGTTATAAATATCAGAGATGTATAATGGAAGACAAGGAACATGAGAGTTGGGAAAGAGGATAAATAGATACAACGGTAATAAGTCACGAGAGCTTCAGTTTTGGTATTTACTTACCTTAGAAAGAGAATAGTTTGCTATTGCTGCGTGTGTATTATACTTCTGATTATTCTACGAGGAAAAGGCGGTATGTGATTCGAATGTGTCTAGCATAACACTTCACATGCCTATGTAGATTAGTGGAAGTAGAAAATGAGATGTTGGTAGGATTGTGTTAGGATTGCTGTAGGCTATCGTTAAAACAAGTGCAGCAAACAACTGCAGAAGCTCATGGAATCTTCTATTTGGAAAATATAATTTTAATTGTGCAAAAGATTCACGCGGGATAACGGAGTTATTTATTTTCCTCCCATCTCCTTTGCCCCTTGCCTGATGCTCCTTCACAGCAGCCATGATTTGTTAAAGTGAGAGACGGTTGTAAACATTTGGTTTTAAAAAGAAATATAAAATAAAGATATTTTTCTAATATTTGTTCTCTCAATCAGTACCTTACATAAGTATGTAAGTTATAAGTCTAACTGACAGCTGGAATCTTCCATTAAACTACCTCTTGATTCTTGAATACAATATATTTGTGGCCTAAACCACATTTAAATGTTCACATAATTTCTGTCCCGTTTGGCGTTCCATACAGTCGGTG
>KN888939.1:22530-44443 GCA_000934455.1 Apostichopus parvimensis | reverse complement strand
TAACCCATGCTTTCTTAACAGAATTTGTGGTGTACAAATCTATATCACGTTCATATTGCACAAAAATCCAGTAACGTTCAAACACAGTACTAAAGCTGTACAGTGTGCCCTGTTAAAATTTGGCCCGTGGAGAACACTGTCAATTAAGTATTAAATGTTATAGGGCCATCAAATGTATCTTTGCATATTTATGAAAAATTAGTATTCTAAAATGACTTCGCAAGTTTTTATTTCATATTTAACCAGTAGAAAATGTATTTTTCCGTTGCTGAAATTTCCCTGCTGTATTTTACTATGTGTATGTACTAGGGCATTACTTACATGTATGTCACTGTGGGAACCAACCTGTAAAAAGCTGAGGAATATAAAGATTTTAACTGATAACTGAAATTGTGGAGAACTGCTTAATAAATTGTTGTTGCAGCAAAGATATAACTGTGCATATGAACTATAAATAGTTGTCTGTCTGCATTTACTTAAAAAATAAAAAAACTGAATACATGTACAAAAATAATGACCTGTAGATGATTGTGTTAATTCCATATCCCCAAACTGGACACTAAGGTTTTCTGAAAGGAATTCCACATCTGGACACTGCCTTAAGACCCCTGCCTCATGCACAAACCCTATGCGACAAGTTTTTCCTGAGAACACATGGAATTTTTCCCTCCTAATTTTTTTTATTTATCATGGAACTCGCATTTTTAGTTTCTAGATGGAAATAAACTCAATTTTTGTAACCCTGCGAGCCACCTAAAAATTTAATATTTGCCCTTCCCAATACTAGATACCGGTACACGTAGTTTGTGCATAGATGGTGTAGCCTCGTCCAGTTATGAAATTCTTTCCCCCAATTTGAAGTGAATTTAGAAGAAATGCTTAACATTTTTTCTTGAAATTAAAAGGCCCTAACCATGGAGGAAGGGATTCCCCTCAAGTTCCTAGTCCGACGTATCCCATAGACTTTGTATTGCATTGCACTTGCAGCGTCTGTCGCTGTACAGAAGACCCATTCCATTTTTTTTCCTGCACGGAAAATAGGCAAATTTACCATTTTAGTCTGGCATAACACATATTTCTCAGGGGTTCAAATGTTCAACTTCACTTCCTTCATCAATAAGAATTGTTTCTGCGACATTCACTTCCCCTCCTTGGCCTCTCTTCGCATCACCTTCTCGGCCACCGACCGACATAGCAACGTATGCACTGTATGTGCGCGCTGTGATGTTTTGAATATCCCAACATGGCCGCTGAGTCACTTCCGGCTGCTTCACACACGGAGCCGCGCGGCCTATCCAGTGTGTAGAGATCAGTGGTTGGGCATAACGACCCTACGGATCAACCTGTTTGAACGTAGCAGCCATAAAGAGCAGCCACTAACAGCAGCAATAGTGTATACACCAACGTTACACGCCGTTGGCCACTGATGTTTGTACACTGTGCCGATCGCTGGGTACGCTGTGGCGGAAAAGTGGATCCCTAGCAGCCTCTAAGGGCAGCCTAAATTAGCGGACAATAACAAGACTGTTACTTTCTCTTACCTGTTTTAAAGCGATAAAAAATAACAAATTTAAACAGTTTTTTTTTTATCATTACACATTACGTATATACAGCGCGTTTAGAGATGGCGTATCGGGGTTAAAACTTTAAGGACACTTTTGGTCAAGAAATCGGTTTTGTTACCGATAATAGAGATATACCACGTAAAAGATGAACCTTTCTACTTTAATGTGGTGCTAACCGGACACTTCAATAAGGTCGATTACTCAAATTAATCGATTTTGAAGAAAAAAAGTACCTTTCTTATTTATGCACTAATTGAACAACACACTCGGACCGCAACGTCAGTTATAACAAACACACACACGACCGCAGTTGTAGTACTGTGTGTCATGTCTTACTGTCCTTTTCTCTTAGTGGCTGCTGTTAGTGTCTGCTCTTAGTGGCTGCTATCTTCAATGAGGCTACGGATCAAGTTTCACACTGCGTCAATTATTGGAGATTTCAACACATCACACGATTTCTGACTGTACATTGTTTAGATTGCTGGCTGTGCTTTTTTATATATGGACAACGCTTGAAGCAAGTACAGTAGATGTTGCTATCAAAGATCATGCATGAGCTTAGTCCGGAATCTATGTGAAAATAACTCTCAGCTGGATATTGTTTAGCAGCTAGTGATTGTAAGTTGAAATATCTTACAGTAAGTTTTCAAAGATCTAGGCATAATTTACAGGAAAGGTCTAATGATGTGTTGAACCTAATGTTTAACTTAGACTCAATTATTATTGGTGATACTGATAGTAACCAAAAGTATACCTACAATATTAATGGAGGAGTTACAGGAGGTCTTTGTTGAAAGAGACCTGGGTATCAACTTTGACTCATCTCTGCAACCTTCTAAACATTTTCCCTGTCCCCTGCTGCCCCAAATGAAATATTAGAATACAATATAACTTCATAATTAGATATAGCCATACCCTATTTTAAACAATATTGCCCACCTTGTCAATCTCTTTGACCCGCTCTGAAGCCCCTCTAATGAAAAAGTCTAGTTACGCCTATTGTTGGACCATGCATTAGGCGTTATAAGCAGTTGGTTAGGCCCCATCTGGAGTATGCTGTGCAGGCTTGGAACCCATACTGTACTTTGCTAAGGATAAGGAAGTTTGAAAAATTTCCAGAGGAGGGCTACTACTCTAGGATGATTAGTTCCTTAAAGGGTGTTCCTTATTATAGGCAGTTACAACTGTTGAATCTCACAACACTGGAGCTAGTTAGGAGGTTAAGTAGTGACTTGATTCAGGTTTTCAAGATTGTGTATGGTTTTGACAATTTTCACTGTCGCATGTAATTGCTCATTTCTGTCGGTACGATGGGTACCCAAATGTTCCAAAGTTCAATAGTAGTTTGAACAGTCTAACTTAAGGAAGTAAGTTATTTGAGGACAACCACCCTTGCACTTACAGTAGAAACTAAAAATTCTCTTTCACAATTTCACAGGACTAGATAATAAATTTCATTTTCATTAATTGGTCATTTTGTGTCAAACAAGGGATGTGGTTGCTCGAACCTCTCCAAAATAGTAAGAAATATGACAGCTGTCGCATGGCTATGTTGGTGATAATTCAGCAACATAAACCCTTCATTGTACTGAATCACTGTACATGTGAATGAGTTCTTCAGAGTTGCATAACTTTAACGTATAACACAGGAAATCTTTGGCAGATTTGTGAGCATAAAATACAAAACTTGAGCATGCACTGGCAATTGAAAAGTTGAGCTAACTCCACAGTACCTAATTGTTGGCATTTATACCTAATGTAAATTACCTGTTATATGGGATAGGCATTACAGGTTTCTGTAATATGAAGATAGTGGGATGTTCAATTGCTGGGGAAAAAGGACAGGTCTCAGATATGAAAAAGCCAAACAAAGCACTTGGCCGGCCAATTGCAAAATGTCAAACATTCACATATCAGACACTTTTGAAGCAACGCAGCTGACATTTTCACAGTATGCTTATTTCCTAATCATGTAACGAGGGTGGTAATTTCTGGAGAAGGTCGAACTACACAGTACAAACTTTTCCAAAATCTGTTGATTTGATATGAAATGAACTTAATGTTAACAAATACTCTTCTTCATTTGAACAGAACACAGTTGGATTACAAGATGGCTGTTCAACTATGGTATCTGGGTGTCACTTTACTCCTGTCTTTACAGTATACTGATGCAGGTAGGCATTATCTTTTGCCATTTGACCCAAAATGTACAATTGTAATCTGTGTTTTTTATTTGGCAATCTTATGGTTACAGCTCTACCATTGATTAAATACAGTTCAATTAAATTGTGGTGTACATATTGTACACATGTCACATCTAACATATTTGTTTGTTATGTGTTCAAGTTGTCCCTTTAAACATAGGTCTGTATTTATGATTTATTTCAATCTCATTATTGAACTATAGATTTGTGCATTTTACAACATTTAAGTCATTGGATTAACAATAGAACATTAAGTTAAAGGCTAAATGTGCTGGGAAGTACTAACATGGGGCTGTTATACATGACACCACTATGTGTACAGTATACTGTATATAAGGTATTTAAGGTATTAACACAGGTCTACTGTATGTGTATAGTTGGTTAAAGAATGCTCTACTGTACTCTACAACTCTACAATTATATTGTAATTTTACTGTAGAAAATTGTAGATCTGTTTCTGATATTATTGGATTTATTTTCAAAATAAAAAGAAGGCCTAACTTTAGAACCCGTACAATATGAATGGGAAAGCTTACTTAGGGCTAGGAATTAGGGTTAGGAAGTAGGGAATAAAACTGTTATGGATTTATTTTCACCTGAGCTGGAGTTTTGAACACAACATTTTATGACCCTAAATACAACATGAGACCCTTAAACTGATATGGCACCTACTGCAAAAAGCTAATGGTTATTGACCTTTCCATGTTTCGTACAAATATCCCTAACAGATCCTCTTTTCTCAGTTATTTGCTATGGCAGTACGCCTAAAGTGCTCTGTTGGGTCGGGTGTGTTGTAGTTTTAAGATCCAAGGTTATAACTTTTGTTCTTTTTTCATAAATTATCGATCACTGGGCAGGAGGTAGTTCACATACATACTCAACTGTAATAGGTATTGACATGTGTTTATTCAAAGGAAGGATGAGGATATCACTAAATCGTCCAATCCATGAAATGTCAGAGAAATAGACATGAGTTTTTCACCATTAATATCATTGTTTTGGATGAGGATCATTATAAGTATCATATATGTTTGTGTATCGTTTGTAACTAAATCATGTATTTCCAGAGCTGGTAGTAGTTGTTTGGAACTCTTAGTATTTATTTATTTATTTGGTTTCTTGTCTTCATTTCTCTTCCAGGTGGCTCTTGTCAGGAAAATATTTATTTGGAGGTTGGAAAGCAAGGTTTAGTATCTTGTCACTTTGAAAACTTTGACATTATTGGCTGGATTAATGGTGATGGAGATGTAACAAAAACTCCCCCATTCATTCACATGGAGGGTTCACACTTATATGGAAGAGGGTATAGGAGCGGAGACTATGACATGCATCCAAATGGTTCTTTGATCATCAATGAAGTAAAATTGACAAACGAATTTAATTACACAGTTCTATTCGTTCCTTCTGGTGGTGCAAATGAGTACTTTAAAGTCCTAGTGAAAGTCTATGGTAAGTATTGTTTGCCCCATTGAACAGGTTAATAGAGCAATTTTTGGAATGACGTAACAAAATAACTTGTAGGAAGGTTCCATTGCTCTCAAGTGTAACATTAGGAGGGTACATTGTAAGTATTGCTGGTATAATGTTGTAATGATGTAGATGGCTGTGTTGCATATACAGTACATGTAGTTATTATTGTATGGATCACAAAGCCTCAAGTGTTACAAAGAAGCTCTATAACACATTGAATTAATATCACATACAACACAGTTCAGGTGCAGTGTAAAGTGGCCTCCCATGTAATATACCTGTTTATTTTTGTGCTAGCATGCTAAAGTTGTTATTAAAGGACAATTATAGAAATTAATATTGGTAAATAATGCTGAAATTCCTGTATCTACCCTCACTCTTCCAGTTAACTCCCCACCTACACCCCTGCCGAACTCCTGGACACCCTTCTCCAAGTATCTTTTACATGCAAACAAACTATATGAAAAACACCCAAAAAAGTAGAACAGCTCCAAAAGTAATGTAATGTAAATAAAATCTTATATATCGCACTACGCGCGATGCATCTGTGCGCTTTACAAACAATCTAGAAAATACAATGACATAAAACAAGTAAACAATTAAGGTCACATGTTTGACGAAACGGCTGCTGTTTCTTTTAATGTACTGTAATACTAGCACTGTTTGGTTGTTGTTGTAAATGTTGTCTCTTATTTGAGCATTTATTTTTAGTCATGATCATAGTCCACATGTATGCCTTGTACATAAAATCTCAATGTCAGTTTAGTAGAATGCCATTATTTGATAAAATCACAGACTTAGTCACTTTTTGCTAGTAAGACCTGTCATGACCTCTGTAAGGACCCAAAACAATACCCTGCTGATAATAGCCTAACTGTTAGTTTACAGTACATATAAACACTTCTTTTGTTTCAAAACCTTAGTGACCATGATATAGTAATGTTCTAACTACAGTACCTTACTCCTACTTCTACTGT
The DNA here is from genome assembly GCA_000934455.1 of Apostichopus parvimensis. Lineage (NCBI taxonomy): Eukaryota > Metazoa > Echinodermata > Holothuroidea > Aspidochirotida > Stichopodidae > Apostichopus > Apostichopus parvimensis. The sequence continues at coordinate 38,227 of KN888939.1, read as the reverse complement.
TTTGCACGGAATTCCATTGCATGATTAGTAGCTAATTGTTGATGGAAAATATTGGCAAAGTTTTGAGTCCAATCTTGAAGTTTTTGTCCTTACAGTCCCCTCTGGTATTATGGTTTTACAGTATTTTCATACTTTGTGACAGCCTTATCTGACAGAGTGCCAGTTGACATGCATACATATGAATATTACAATAATCTCCTTAATTTTAAGTGATGATTATTGAAGCTTTGTTTTAGATGTTACATTTTCCATCAATATTAGAAGACTGCAACATTTCTGTGACTTAAATCAGCCAGTAATAGATAAATATTTACTGTTTTCAACAGTTGATTTGATAAGAAAGAAATCTTGCAATGAATGATAACTCTGTTTCTTATTTCAGTTCCACCTGAGCCTGGCTATCCTGTGGTGAATGGACGAACCAACCAAGTCATAGTACATGGAAATACAAGAGGTTTCATTAACTGTTCCATGACCGGCATTAGACCCAGTGTCCATCTGGAATGGGTTTTCTCACAAGATGAGATTTCTCTGGACAGTGAACACATAGTGACTGATAACAGTGATGGGACGTATAATACATATCTTACTTCTAGTTATAAAGTGGTCAACAGCCCAACTGGGAGAGTTTTTCTCATATGCAGAGTAGCTGGACAGCTGGCAAACTTGTTCCCATTAGTGACTACCGTCTACTTGCTGTTAGAACAACGTAAGTTGCAGAGACAGAGAGTAACTTATGTGTTCACAGAGATGTTAATGCTGCCACTTTGTAGTTTTTACTGTACATCAATTTGCACAAATTAGTGTATTTTTTGGCGGGGTTTGACCACCATTCTGTCACAGGGGAGGGGTTTCAGATGTTTGACATCCTTTGGGGAGTGGTGTAAGGGGAGAGGGTTCCCATCGCCTTTTAGTAAAATGGTGGGTGCTTAGATGCAAAATTGTGCTACAAACCCTTGTTTTGCAACTGTAACATTTTGAACCTTAAATTTTCACTTTTGTGTCATAATGGGAAGGGGTTGCTTCCCCCAGCCCTATGCCAACCCTTTCAGAAATGTTAGTCAAATGAAGGGTTCTTAGAAGCAAATAGTACTATACTTTTCAACTTTTCAAACAAATTTGAAGATTTTTCAACTGTTTGTGTTTTGAGGCAGATCTTTGCAGAGTAAGGTGATGTTCTACACTTAGGTTTGATAATGTTGTGAAAATTTAAGAAACTTTCAGGTGTACTTTCTAATGGTGCATTGACAATGGCTTTATATATGACTTATTCCACACGACTAGTTAAACCTTCTGGACAACCTTATGTGAGGTAAAGTACATGTTGTCCAATGGACCACTGGAAAGATTCCTTAAAAATGCTTCACATGGCTATTTTACAGTCTGTAACTGTACTGTGGAACTTACACTTAATGTCAGGCCTCATAGAATCCATAAAATCAGCATGGCCAGTGTGCCCCAACCTCAGAAAGGTCACACCAACATATTTTTTTTTTTTCATCATGCTAGGCTTTCCTGTTGTAAATGATTTGGCCAATCATTATCTATGATAATTTTGTGATGTTTAAATGTGGCATGCTGTTCCCCAGTAACTCGATCATGGCTGTATATCAGCCTTTTTCCGGAAGACTAATTTTACAATCTGAACAACTTACGCCAACCAGTTCTGCAAAGATTCTTTAAAAATTTGCCTTGGCTCTTTTTCAGTCTGTAACTTACAGTGCTGTACAAGCTAAACTTACTGTCACGCCTGAAAGCATGCATGAGTCAGTATAGCCTGTATGCCCTACAGTATCTGTATAACAGAGAGGTTACACCAACATTCTTTTGGGTTACAAAGATGCATAGTTATGAGACAAACAATTTCTTATTTCATCATGTTAGGCTTTCCTGTTGTAAATGGTTTGGCCAATCAGCAGCATGTAGTCCTACATGTGAACAGAGAAGGTGAACTAACCTGCTCAATGGATAAAGTCTCACAAGATGTTTCTTTAGAGTTGGTCACAATCTTCCCGGATTCATCAGATGAGATTTTACTGGATAATGATAATAAAATGACAGTAAATGGAGATGACACGGTTAATATCACACTTACCTCAAGCTTCCGGGTCCTGAGTGATTCAACCCAACATTTTACCCTACAATGCAGAGTATCAGGTCAGGAAGCAAACAAGTACCCAGAGGCCACTACAGTGGAGTTACTTGTAACAGAAAGTAAGCTGTCTCATTTATGCAGTACATTTCTAACATCATCCTTCAGTATACTATTTTGCTTGTAAATATCACTTAATTAGTACTGTATCCACTGGCAAAATTAGTAAGTGATCCCAGCATTTGATGTGTAACTTTCAGTGTTTGTTGTTTGGCAGTTTTTGTGTAGTCTTATTTATATTTAATGTTGCATCACATGGTCAGTGTACCATCAGACAGTACAACTGCAGTTGTATTTATAACTATCAAAACAAAGATCAAGTTCAGTACTGTAATGATTGGAGGATTCTGCAACCTGGACTCAAATTTTAGCCAGGAATGCAAACCTTCAAACTGCGACACAACTTTTTTTCTTTTGATCAACAAACACCAAGTAGACACTCTCACAGCTCGGCCTATGCCAAACAACAAAACACAGTTTTATTGAATAAAAAACATCTTTCTTTCTTTCTTTCTTTTCTATTCAAAACATCCACAACCACCTTCTGCCACCCATATCCCAAAATAAACATCATTGCAACAAGACTCTTTTTCCCTTACTAGTCATATTCATTTTGAGTAGTAAATCTTCTAATGTTACCTATAAAACTACTCCAGAGAAAAAAAAATCCAAGTACTGTACTAGTATTGTTGATAAGATTTTAAAATTTCGGTCCGTGGGATGCACGTCTTAAAAATGTTTGTGTCACTCAGAAAATCTTGCGTCCTTGCAATCCTCTGTGAAAACAGAACTTTAAAATACCTCTATAGGAACACACAACACTTTGTTATAATTACTTATTACAACACATTGGCTTGTGAGCAACGTAAGAGTATTCTGTAGTGTTCTATAAGCCTATAATGTGACACAAACACAAAACAGTCGAATGATAAAACCTTTTACTAATATATAAATTTTGCCGTAAACTGGTTACCATATATATGCTGACCTGTAACAGTTGTGGGGATAATCAGTTTTTTGTGTGCAAGTTCTCAAGAAATCATAAAGGTTGCTGAGAGTATATAGTGCAGATTACCATACTGCGGGCTGATAGCAGTAACTACAGTGATTGAAGCTCCCACAAAGAGTTTTGTGGGATATTTTGCAGACATTGCTGAAGAATTTTTAACTGTTTAGACTGCTCAGTTTCAAAAGTAACAAAAAACTTTTTTGCCATAGCAAGGATTTGCACCTGACCGTAAGGTGATGTTATGATAAATTTGTGATGTTAAGATATGCTGTCCCACAGTAAATTGATCATGGCTGTATATCAGCCTTTTTCTGGCAGACTTATTATACCATTTGAACAACTTACGCCAACAACTGCAAAGAATCCGTAAAAATTTGCCTAAGTGGCTCTTTTCCAGTCTGTAACTTACACTACTGTTCAAGCTAAACTTACTATCAGGCCTGAAAGCATGCATGAGTCAGTATAGCCTGTATGCCCTACAGTATCTGTATAACAGAGGGGTCACAGCATCATTCCTTTGGCTACAAAATTGCATAGTTATGAGACAAATGATTTCTTATTCAATCATGCTAGGCTTTCCTGTCATCAATGGTTTGGCCAATCAGGAGCATGTAGTCCTGCATGTGAATAGAGAAGGTGAACTAACCTGCTCAATGGATAAAGTCTCACAAGATGTTTCTTTAGAGTTGGTCACCATTTTCCCAGACTCATCAGATGAGATATTACTGGATAACAAATATCACATCACAGCAAATGGAGATGACACGGTTAATATCACACTTACCTCAAGCTTCCGGGTCCTGGGTGATTCAACCCAACATTTTACCCTACAATGCAGAGTATCAGGTCAGGAAGCAAACAAGTACCCAGAGGCCACCACAGTGGAGCTACTTGTAACAGAAAGTAAGCTGTCTCATTTATGCAGTACTTCAGTATGCTATTTTGCTTGTAAATATGTATAAGCCACTAACTCTCGATCACTCACTACTGTATCCACTGGCCAAACTTGTACTATGATCCCAGCATTTGATTTGTAACTTTTGTTCTTTGGCAGTTTTTGTGTAGTCTTATTTCTTTATATTTAATGTTGCATCACATGGTCAGTGTACCATCAGACAGTACAACTACAGTTGTATTTATAACTATCAAAACAAAGATCAAGTTCAGTACTGTAATGATTGGAGGATTCTGCAACCTGGACTCAAATTTTAGCCAGGAATGCCAAACCTTCAAACTGCGACACAACTTTTTTTCTTTTGATCAACAAACACCAAGTAGACACTCTCACAGCTCGGCCTATGCCAAACAACAAAACACAGTTTTATTGAATAAAAAACATCTTTCTTTCTTTCTTTCTTTTCTATTCAAAACATCCACAACCACCTTCTGCCACCCATATCCCAAAATAAACAATTGCAACACAGACTCTTTTTCCCTTACTAGTCATATTCATTTTGAGTAGTAAATCTTCTAATGTTACCTATAAAACTACTCCAGAGAAAAAAAATCCAAGTACTGTACCAGTTTTGTTGCTAAGATTTTAAAAAATTGGGTCCGTGGGATGCATGTCTATAAAATGTTTGTGTCCGCTCAGAAAATCTTGTGTACCTGCAATCCTCTGTGAAAACATTTACTTTAAAATACCTCTACAGGATCACACAACACTCAGTTATAATGATCTACAGTATTACAACACATTGGCTTGTAAGCAACAGAAGAGTCTAGTGATCTCTAGGCCTTTAATATGAGACACAAAAAACAATCAAATGATGAACCCTTTTACTAATATACTGTACAACAACAAAATGACTGTCAAATTCTGAAGCTGGGAATATTCTCATAGACTAGTTACCATATATGCCGACCTACACATCATGCAATGGGCACTACTGTAGGGTATTCAACTCCACTACTTATACTGTCTGTGAAAATGCTATAGACTATGCATGTGTTGTTAATGTTGGATATCAACGTAAAGTAAAACGAGAGCCTGGACAGAAATTGCAAGCATAAAAACACTGCACTTTTCAACTGATTTAATTTAACCCCTTTCAATAAATAGAAAATATTATGTACAGTATAGATCTCGAGGACACATGAACAAGCGCCTGAAAGGCCTACTTACCACTTATATGAATCCCTGTTGCAAGTTACAATTACCAGTTACTCAATGCAATTTTATTCATAAGTTTTATATGAAGTTGAATGAATTTTCCCTATTCCCCCACCACTATAGGCAAGTAGACCCAACCCAACCAGTTCTGATCCCTTTTCCAGTACCAAATGTAAATTATACCTTTTTATGAAATGAAGATTAAAAACTCTCGCTTTAATAGTTACTTTTAATGATGTATGAAGTTATAGTTTAGACTTAAATGTTGCAGAATTCTTTTCTGAAGCATGTGGTCAAAGTGACAGGGAAAATGTATGCAAGTTTACAATGAGAAATTACAGTGTTATGAATGCACATTAAATAGCAACTCTCACTCTAGATAGAAAAAACATACCCAAATGAAACAAATTCTTTTCAGTATCAGAGATGTTAGCTTCCCAATAAATTCATAAATTGTCTCAACTCATAACATTTAGTGAGCAAAACAATGATTCAAATATGATGTGATAGTCTCAGAAACATTTCAACTGTTTCATTTGTATTGCAAACTTCCCTATATCTCCACACACAGGGAAAGTAATGTTAAATTACTGTAGTTGCAGTTGAACAGCATTCTATACTTTGTGTTCATTGAGCACTGCAGATAAGAATGTTTGCAGACAATGGGTCAGGGACTATGAGCCAATCAAATCACAGGAAATTTTGAAAGCATTGACTATATTTAGCATGAAAATTGCTGTAAAGGTAATTTTGTCAACTCTGTACCTTGTGATTGGTTGTTATGATCATATATGTTTTCTAAACAGTCACCTTTAGGATTGGCAGAAAGTTTGGATCTTTTGAGAAGAGGTTGTCATTTTTTGAAAACAAAGATAGATGCTCATTCAATAATGTGTTTTGAATAGGCCTAGTTGTGGGTGTGTGTACATGGGGATTGTTTATCAAGAAAAATGAGTTGCATCCATAGGAAGCAATAGTTTGAAGATTTTACGTCAGTGGCTAAAACATTGTGTCCCGGATGCAGAATCCTGCATTGATAACAATGATGCTGTACAGTATTCATCATCTCATACCCAATTTACCAGCACACTGGAAAAGTCATGAAACTCCCTCACTAAAGCACTTTGTTAGAACAAATGCTAACAGTGGATGCATCACCATGGAATCCCTGCCAAAAACCTGTATCAGTCATGGGGATTATCGGTTTTCGTGTACACGTTCTTAAGAAATCATCAAGGTTGATGAGAGTATTGTGCATATTACCATACCGTAGGCTGATAGCAGGAACCATATTGCTTACAGTGATTGTAGCTCCCAAAAAGAGTTTTGTGGAATATTTTGCAACATTTCAGACATTGCTGAAGAATTTTAACTGTTTAGACTGCTGAGTTTCGAAATTAACAAAACACTTTCATGCCATAGCAGGTATTTGCCCCTGACGGTGATGATTAAATCATAAAGCTATGATAAACTTGTGATGTTAAAATGTAGTACGCTGTCCCACAGTAAATTGATCATGGCTGTATATCAGCCTTTTTCCAACATACTAATTTTACCATCTAAACAACTTACGCCAACAACTGCAAAGAATCCGTAAAAAATTGCCTTGGCTCTTTTTCAGTCTGTAACTTACACTACTGTACAAGCTAAACTTAATGTCAGGCCTGAAAGCATCAATGTGTCAATAAGCCCTGTGTGTCAAACAGTATTTGAAGATCAGAGGGGTGACACCATCATTCCTTTTGGTTACAAAATTGCATAGTTATGAGACAAACGGTTTCTTATTTCATCATGCTAGGCTTCCCAGCAGTAAATGGTTTGGCCAATCAGCAGCATGTAGTCCTGCATGTGAATAGAGATGGTGAACTAACCTGCTCAATGGATAAAGTCTCACAAGATGTTTCTTTAGAGTTGGTAACAATGTTCCCTGACTCATCAGATGAGATAGTACTGGATAACAAAAATAACATCACAGCGAATGGAGATGACACGGTTAACATCACACTTACCTCGAGGTTCCAGGTCCTGAGTGATTCAACCCAACATTTTACCCTACAATGCAGAGTATCAGGTCAGGAAGCAAACAAGTACCCAGAGGCCACTACAGTGGAGTTACTTGTATCGGAAAGTAAGCTCTTAAAAATCTGCAGTAAATTACTTACATCATCCCAGCATTGTTAGAAATGCGGATGAGATATTACTGGATAACAAAAGTAAATTCAGAGCGCATAGAGATGAATCGGTTAATATCACACTTTCCTCAAGCTATGTAGTAGCAGGTATAAGTTTACTGTATGGTAATATGCACAACACTCTCAGTAGCTGTAATGATTTCTTTAGAACATGAGCACACAAAACGGATAATCTCACTCCCATGACTGAAATCAGTTGTAAGTGGGGATGTCCATGGAAACTTAACTTGTCCACAGTCAGTGCTTGTTCTAACCGAGTGACATGACATTTGTGGTCAGTACTGTCCTTTACACATTCAATTCATCAATGGTCAACATGTTACAAGTTTGTGATAAATTATTAAAAGTAAATTACATACTGCATGTTGAAAAACATAAGCTTCCTTTCTCCCAGCATTTCACATATGCAGCATGTAGGGAAAAAGTTTTTGGCACATGGGAACCCATCAGAAACCAATGTCTTTAATAGTAATTAGGGAACCCTTTTTTTGTCTTATTAAAGCATAATGTTATGTGTCTGTAAATTCATCATTCGCCTTGTGAAAGTTGTACTGTGTGCAAATTCTTGATGGAACTTAACATCTGACATAATAACTTATAAAAGGAATCCTATTAAAGGACTTTGAAGTACAGTATGTTTCAAAGTTAATCCAACACTTTTTTGAAACATATGAATGTGGATTTAATGTTACGTCAGAAGTGGATTGAAAATACTGCTAAAGATTTAAGCATAAATTTGAACTGATATTGTTCTAGGTAAATACACATTTATGTGACTTTCAGAGTAGTTATTGCTATTATATATGGTAAGTGATTATTCATCTGTTATGTCTTTCTTTATTTTTCAGCCCCATCAATGCTCCCTGTGCCTCTTATTGATGGGTGCAATAGTCAACCGGAAGCCTGCACACTCATGATGACTACGGAAGAAACAATTACCTGTTCTGTCAAGGGTGTACCCCACTACTATAACCTGAACCTTGATTTGTACACCCTTCCAGATCTCCTTTGTCTTTCTCCCATCACCGACAGGATTGACACTCACCCCAGTGGTTACTATGACATCATCACTAGAGGTCGTTACATTGTTGATGAGCCAATCATCGATACTATGGTCCATTGCTTTTTGTCAGGAACTGACAGGAATATTCAACCTGTGAACTCTACAGTTAAAGCCAAGATCATTTGGCAAGGTAAGAGATTAATGGCCATCAAAACCACTGAAAATGCTTCTACACAATGGCTGATAATAAAATGTGAGAACTTTCAAAGCAAATGTGAAGATTGTGTGTTTGTGCATACAGTTTGCTAACTACGTGCCCCAGAAATTACTCAGCATATGTTTGGTTTAGTTGATCTCAAAGGTTGTCTGAGGTCCTTGGTGACAAAAGGTGAAACCTTTTTAATGTTCACAATAATTTCTTTCTAAATGTCTGTTATATGTTTATATCACTATAAGTTTTGTCAAGTCTAGATTAACCACTCCTCCGCCACGCTGCGTCCCATCCACCTTGCAGAAAGGTAGGAGGGAATTGAGTCAGGTAAGCTTGTCACTTGTAAATATCGAAATCAGGTAAGTTTTGGAATATTTGTTTGCTCCTCGCTTACCTGTTTCACAAACTTAGCATCAAGTAGTACACCTGGCCCCTATGGCAGCGGCCCAATCTGCTCCAGACCTGGCGGCAACTGCTACAATAGGCTTAATAGAAGACAGTTTCTCACTCATCCAGCGGAACAGGACCAGCCGGTCCCACGAAATGTGCCCCCATCGCATTTCCCGAGGAGAGTCTCTCCTCTCGTCCTGGACCCATACACACTGCAGATCCAAGCCTCGGGGCCTTTTCAGAACTAGGGTATTGCCTTGAAGACTTTGAGGACGACCGGTTGTCTAGGAAGGTTCGGATGAAGAAGAAGTAGAACCAAAGGGTAACACCTTCCCACCAGACCTCATTGCAAAGGCGGTGGCCATATTTAGGCGGAGGCTGGGGTTTAAGGACTCACTAACAGAGGCCACGGCTTCAAAGTCGTTGTCCCAGCTGTGCTCCACAACAAGGCGCCAGTAGACAAGTCCTTGTTTTCCTGGTTGACCCGCTGTGCTATGAAAGAGTGGAAGACATCCAGAAACAAACGGAAGTGGCTCACCTTCCCTGTAACGCAGGACAAAGGGTGAACGAGGACATGTGAAAGTGCTTGTTCCGTCCTCCTCCAATTTCTAGGGACATGAAAGACTGCCTCCAAGAGGAGCAAGGCATAGCGAGTGGTACCTTCAAGGACAGGCATCGCGAACGCCTAGAAGAGCCGCCCTTCAAGCTGGACTAGGCATCACGAGTTGGCATGAAGTTTGCATCCACATTTCTGCTGCATCAGCAACAGTTGCTGGAGTACATGTACCAGATCCCAGACCACGAAGCCACCAGATTGTGGGCTCCTGGCTAGCAAGAATTGCGGTACATTCAGTGGAATTGCCGGCGCAACGTCCTGGCAGCGGTAAACTGACCAATAGACAAATGTAAGGAAAGATTGTCCACTCTGCCCACCCTGGGGTAGGACCTTTTCAATGGCCAGGTCAGCACCGCAATCCACCAGGAATGCGATCATCCAAACACGCTCGCCAAATCAGGCATTTCTAAGCCAGAGCCTCTCAACTTGAGAGACAATTCAAGCCGTACAGGCACTCAGACCCAGCGAAGCCCTCAATGGCTAGGGCACAAAGATCCAGATACTGGTAGCAGCAGCAGTAGCAGTAGCAATCACCATGGTACAACCCCAAGGGCACCAAATGGCAAAAGTGCTGGCCTCGCAAATAGTGGTACAGCCAACAGTCGAGTTTCGACAGAGCAACCAGGTCAAGGTTCAGTGCCTAACGGTCCCAGGGATGTTCACCCTACCACCTCAACTGCTACGATCCAGAGCAGCGCTTTTCTTGATATGCCGGTGCCGTTAGGCAACCTGGACAATGCCGACCTGTCATTTTTGCTAAAAAGCAAGAAGTGGAGGAACGGAGGTCCCTTCCAGGAGCAGATGCCCCTCGCCTCTATCCCTCCAGACGCTTCCTTGAGGGGCTGAGGAGCGTTCCTCAACAATCTCACAATTACAAGGGAGTGGAGATCCTGCCAGCGGGAGGTGCATATCAACACACTAGAGATGGAGGAGGCAGCCAGAGCCCTCCACCATTTCGAGAGCATCCTCCTGGGCCACCTAGTGAGGGCCTGCCTACGACAACACAACGGTGATGGCCAACATAAACAGGCAGGGAGGGACCAAGTCCCAGTTGCTTTGTGCGCCAACGTGGGACCTGCTTCACTGGGCTGAGACAGGAACATCTTCTCCGAGCCTCGCACATCTTGGGGAAGGAGAAGGTGATGGCCGTTGAGCCTCCCACCATCGCAGCAGTGCCACTCTGTGCGTTAGTGAAGTAGGAACAGGTAAGAGAAGTGTGAACTAAATACCTCAAAACTTATGGTTTGGGTATTTTAAGAACGATGATACTTACCTGTCTCACCTACCGCCAAGCACGGGACTTGGGGACAATACGCAACGCCAACGACAGGTCTGCTGGTCGCAGACCTCCACAGGATGACCACACCATAGTTCAGGGGCCTATCAGCATGTTTCACTGTCTCTCCTCAGCTTGATAGGCCTGGCCATACAAGTGGTGCCGGACATCTCAGATATGACATTCCACGCCGACTACGATTTTCACCCAGATCTCCAGGTTTACGTCAATGTTCACTTATAAGGTCGTCATCCCTGCATTTATATGGTCACCAGATCACTCATCTCACTTGTGCCTAACAGATGGCTTGGATTCTCTCTCCCTTTTGTGTTGGGGTCACATACCACCATAGCCTGCCCTGCTGCGGCCTCTGGGCTGCCTCGGAATGGGTAAATCCGGAAGGAATATGTAGTGTGCAGTGACCCGTAGCGGAAGTCACTAGGCGCAGTGCAAAATTATACCACTTGAAGTTCAGTAGATCAGGATAGTAGTGTTCGACCGATAATTGGTTAGATAATTGGCATTGGGCCGATTATCAGACAATCGGTAAATATCGGCATGGGCAAAACCCATTGCGCTACCGATTATGCGGAACCGATTATTACGTTCAGCATAAATGATTGTATTTTGCCGCGCTTTTGATTCACCACAACCACAACGGGAGAAGAATGTAGATCATTCGATTCAACGCTATTCATATCCGGGGAAGGTGCGCTAATCTACCGTGTAACGTTATAGCAAGTCCCTCACGCGAGTTTGTACTAATGCTATTCGATATACTATCCAGTTTTGGAACTTAACATCAAACAGTTTACAAGTGTTAAGCTTAGGGGGATGATATTTTTTTTTCACTTCGCTTCTTGCATCTAACAAAACCTCCTGTTATCCATGTTTAACGATTGATCAGAAAGATTTATCGTCTGGACTAAATATGAAACTATAGCAATTTATGTTTGAACCACTTTGGCCGTTTCACCGTAGGTGAAAACTGGAATGTGAAAACGATAACATTAGGCTTTGTTCATTGTGAGTTCTACGTACATAAGGCTACTCTGGCTAGAGAATGGTTGAGCTTCTTTTCTTTTTTTCTTTTCAACAGTTATTTTTACTTCATAACTGTTCAGTTTGAAAATGCGCCCAAGATTTTACAAATGTGATAAAATGATGAAATCAAGGCGCCAAACACTCCTGAAAATGTTTGGGGACAGTCCTCAGTAGTTCTACTACATTACAGTATTTGTGATTAGGAAAACATTCTTACGCATATTTTTGCGAAAAACCAGAAGAAACTATTTTTCACCTGACAGCATATAAAATACCCCTTTGCAGTAACTGAACTCCTTCACTGGAACTGACTAAAGCAAGTCTGATTTCCAGCGATACGCGCGACAAAGTCAATGGGACTTTTGTTATTTGTCCCACATGTAGTTAAGTCAATGGAGAAGCGCCATTGACTTACTGTGTATTATCGTTTGAAACAATGTTCGATCGGAAGGTTTCCCTTGCAGATGTTAATCACTGAAACCTTGAAGCAAACGTTCGGGATTGTTTAATATTTCATAATAAAATAAAACTGTTTGCAAACTGCTGATCCACTAAAGAGCCTGTGTAAGAGAATGTGTAAAAGAAAGTTGGCCTGACGTTTCGATCCTGCAAGGATCGAAACGTCAGGCAAACTTACTTTTACACATTATTTTTCATATTATATGATATATTTCGATATCAGATTACGAACTAACGGATATTTTATTTCCGTGCAATATACTTTTCACTTTATTCATGTTGGAGTTGCAACACTGATAATGGTTATAATACCAGTTGTAAAAGCTTCCCTTTACTTTTTTTTTCATTTCGTAGCCAATGGCTACTATTATTCCCCTTCTGTAGTCTGTACAGCACTGTCATTTACTGTGTTGTGATGGGATTGCAATATTGCGACTCATCGTTATAAAACGTACAGCGCCCCATGTATGTATTACAGTGCTCTTTATCAGCTCCATTAATCTTACTGTGAACGTTAAGTTGTTCATTTACATCTTTGATTGTATTGGCCTAGAATTTGGTAATCATGCATAACACTTAATCATACATAAGGCCAGTTCCACAAAAATGGGTGAAATAATCCATAATCGGCATCGGCCTGATTGTCACAGGAACTCCGTTATCGGTGAGAACCGATTGTCATGTAATTGGTCGAACACAACAGGAATGTGCGTTAGTGTAGTAGGAGATAATGTAGGTAAATATCGTCATTTGTAAATACTCAAACCAGTAAGTTTTGGGGTTTATGAAGGAATTTTCCAGATGTTCCCTGGTATGACCTCTATCCTTTCATTTAAAATTTCTAAAGGACAAAGAACAAAAGCACTGTCACATGCACATATTCCTTTAAACAGTGGAACTGCAGTGTCCATGTTTTAAACTGTAATCAAATTATTATTACAAAGGGCAGTGGATTTTGTACTGTTACATAAACAGGACACATGAAGAAAACATTTGCATAATCGCTCAAGAATTCTGCCAAATAATAGTGGCAAATACTGATGGTAACTGGACACAACTCTGTTCTTAGTATTTGGATGACCACCCCATATTGTATACTTTAACTCTGATGAAGTTATTATAATTAAAGGGCAGTGGATTTTGTTAATATTCCATATTGCTACATTTCTTTTCAGCTACAGATCAAGAATTTGAGAGCTGGCAATCAAATTTTACAATAGTGTTGCTAGTGTTCCTTGTAGTAAATGGTAAGTTGGGACAGTTTGCAATTTTGATGTGGAACGCAAGTGACGTCATATATATATGAATTTGTAGTTGGTTGCAGTTTATATATCTGTCAATATGCGTCAACTATCACATGTATTAATCTGCTTGGTGTTGTTTCTGTCAAACTACATGTCCAACTAATATCTTTCAAATTTCAAATGTGTGAGACCTTTGTTTTTCATGTATGCGCCCCAAGTTGTGTAACTATAGGATTTTTAGGAATAAGAGTCACTTTCTCCATCAGCCGGAATCAGACATGCTTGCTGATAGACTCTAAAAAATTGAAGTATTTAAAATTATCTAATAATGGCATTGGTTTCATTGTCAGCAATGTTAACATTCTAACTTGAAAGTATGAAAAGAAAAACGATTTACAATGAAAACCCCAATACACAAATTTAAGCTTGGATATCTACGGAACAGAGCAATATTTCTCTTTAGCTGCTTAGGAGAGTTACCCACCACAACCTGTCTATTATATTTAATAGTTAAATATGATACTTTGTTCAAAGTTCATTATTAGTATGAGAATCCACCTATAAAGTAAAAAGCTATAACCTTGTGCTTCATAATTAGTATTAAAGTGTATTGACCTTATCGAGAACAAGAATCCTGTTATTTCATGTGGAGGTCAGCAGTCAAGGAAATCACCTTTTAAAACAATAACTCAGTCAGTCTGCATTTAAAACCACTATTGTTTTGTATGTTAGAAGATGTTTGAGTCAAAAGTCAACAACATCAGAAAATGTTGCTGTCACAGGTAGGGGTTGAATGAATTTGACATATGGAATGGATCCACCTGATAATATGCAAGACCTTTGAGCTTAAAATGAAATGAGGCAATGTATCACCAAAGCCTTTTGGTTTTCTAGTTTATTTTATTAATAAGTTGGCATGTTTGCAGAACAACAGTCATCAAGTTCATGGTGTATGAAACCTGTTACTTCCTAATATTAGGAAGGCATTATCTGCTGCATTTATCTTCATTTGTTTTCATATCTCTCACATTTTTCCAGTTATAATATTCTGGCTCATGATTGTCTTTTGGAGGAAACGTCATAAAGATTTTGCTGGGAAGTATCATTGGAGTATTGCGGTAAGTTACTATGTTCACCTGTATTTGATGGTTGTGTATTTCCTATGTTGAAGACCATCCTGTAATAAAAAATAACATTGCATTGTTAGCTAAGTATATCCAGTTGGCGAAATTATTAATATTGTAATTGTTGACTTGATCCTTACAAGATGGCTTGGAGTCAATTTGTGCTGTTGAAAACATCTAGACATTGTTAAAGTCTGTTTGAAATTTACATTTTGTACAGTAATTTTGAGGTTTACGCCTTTTGCACGTAAAGGTCAATAATGAATTGTCAACATCGATCTTTAGTTTTGTGCAGAACTCTCAGCAAAATATTCAAACCTTTAAAAAACTTTATTTCAAAAACAGCTCTTTATTTTTCAAAAATAGTCTTTAAAACCTTTCTTTTTATTTTATGTTTAAACAAATATATTGTAAAGATTTAGTTTAGAGTAGAAATATTGTATTCAGTCATGGTAACCATTGTCCTTTAAGTTTTTGTGGACAGCCAGGCATGATTCATGCAGTGATACAAAACAGACTCACAAACATTAATGTAAGTCAGGTATTTTAAATAAGGACCACAGATGATGTAAAATGGGCTACACCAGATGCACTGTTCCTTTGTTGCAATTATATTATTTTTTCATTGTCAAGTTTCAGCAAACTTAAAGGAATTGTCTGGTGGAAGATTTTGATACATTGTCCTTGTAGTTAATATTTTTCTCTTTCTAGCCATGTAAAAATTGTCCCCATTCGACGTTTTCTTCTTGTAGAAATCTGGTTTTCAAATTCACCAGTTTCTCACCAAAAGTACCGTTTGCTCGAACGCTTCAATATGGTGATTGACGTAGTGCTTGCAGATAGGCAAAACAGGCGACTTGAAGT
>KN888939.1:3218-21761 GCA_000934455.1 Apostichopus parvimensis | reverse complement strand
ACTGTTCAAATCATATTTGAAATGTCTATCCTTAACGATTAAAAAATCGTTTCTCTGTCAAACGCAACATTAGCGTTCTCATACTTTGACAACATGTTTGGAAAATTATTTACTATTTTTTAAGGTAACTTCTTTGGGCCACCAGACAATCCTTTTAAGAAGCACCTTATTTTATATCGAGATCATTTATCCAATTGAAAGTTATCATGTTCAGATCTACCATGCTGTCTTATTCTATAAACATAAAGGTAACTACTGAATTTATAATGTACAAAGTTACTTTATGTGCCATGTAGTCACCTGGTGTAGTTGATTATGACCTTCTGTTTCAGATTGTTGACATTATAAGATGTCATTAGTCATTGTCTTTAGTACTGCAGCAACTTAAATGGAAGTCACTCTTTTGATCTTAAGTTAATATTTATGGTTTATGTTGTTGCAACATTGTTATTCAATGATACAATAGAATTAATCAAAATGTATCCAGTGGATTGCAGCTTAGTATAACTTTGTGATTTTCATTTGCAATAACATTGAACTTTTATAAGTTCAAGGTACTGAATGTCCATATGTATTGTTTCAACTTTCCAGAACACAGTCCTTACATTGTAGTTAATGATGGTACAAATGTGATATTCCTAGATCTCAACACACAGTGAGTTGATGTATTTTGTTGGTATGATCAAATGTGGTAGCCTTTCAACTAACTTTCACTTAATAATTATTTTCATTTCAGAACCCAGGACATCAAACAGGTACAATTACACTCTATTCATGCATGTAAAATAACTCTTTATATTCATGATAGGATTTCAGTTGGTCAACAATTAAATCTGTCAGATTCTTACTTCATGATAACATTCATTTTACCTCTGAGTCATAGATTTGAGTTAGCATTGTTGTTCTTCCAATACATGCTTTTAAGTATTAATATGTGACAGACAGATCATATAACGAAACTGACTATGGCAGTATGGCATTTCTTGGTCTTTCCATATATCTCCAAGAATTGTTCCAGAACTTGTTAAGCATTGCAGAGGTCATTATTCACTATTACATTGATATGATACCAATGTTCATCAAGGAGGAGTTCTTGTACTGAGAAAAGTTTTTACAAGAATTTTCGTTCTGTCAACATTCCTTTTTTTAGATCATGCTCCCTTTTTCAGAGTTGAAAGTCTGAAAACATAGTAAACATGGTAACTCCCAAATTAAATTTGAGTAGACTTCATTGTATCTGGATCTACACTAGTGACGACAAGACACATATCCATTGCTGGAGAGTTCGAAGGCCATTTGAGGTTACCAGAGAGATCAAAGCCAGAGAAAATTGTTAACATATATTCCTGTAAGTAAAGCTTGGGTGAACTGTGTTGGGATCCTCTTCTTAAGAACAATAATCCTAATGTTTTGTAGCTCAGGTAACAGTCATTGCCCACACTGGATATCAAAGCTTTCATCTTTCTCACAGATCTTGGAGAGGCTGGTGATCACCAAATTTTACAAGTAATGCTCCCTCTGGTGAGATATTTTACTGACTTTCAGTTGCTTTAAGAAATAATTAGAGAATGTTTATGTATATTCTGGAAATTATGGAATATTTGCTTTGATGGATGTACCTACCATTGATGCAGTTATCTGTATGTGTAAACAAAAGGTTAGTTAACTTGTAGATCATTGTCTTTGTTACTTTTATGTTTTCACATTTCTGCTATGCATTTTACCAGAAAATAGAGCATACAAACACATGGATGTCCTAAGGTTCATCATTTGGCATGAAGGAGCACAGTAATATAATGTCAATTGTTATGTGAAGCTACTGGCAGCCTAATGAAAGGATGCTTCCCAACTGCCTCTCTGAGAAGCTTGTTCAGATTTACAGCAATCATAATTTAAAGCAATTCTTTCCGTGAAGCTGCACAATATGCAGTACAACAGAATAGTTCAGGTGTCATGTTGTGCATATTACAAGGGAAAACATGACATTGGTTGCAGTACTGTACATGGTAATTTCTCCCAGCAGTCTTTGCTTGTTAGGTTGAAGTCAAACAGGAGTTTATCACAGTGCACCAGTTTCATTGGCCATGTTAAATCCGGGTCAAACTGTGGGAAATCTTTATGTCAATTTAAATGTGGAAATTTATGCCTAAATGATATTAATTGCCAACCCTTTCCTGAAAAATGGGCTTAGGTCCAGTGTTTTGGAGTCAGTCTTAGTTTAGTGCAGGTTCCTTCTGTTTTATTTGAGAACATTAACTAGTAATGTTCATTTATTCTTAACTAAGTTTATAAAAACCACCTCTGGTATGGTTTTTGTTTACCATATCCTGAAAACCACACTGTTTTTGTGAGGAAAGTGGGCTATATTTATGCCAGTGAGAAGGCCTGTGGGCAAATAGGGTTGGGTCACTTCCTCCCAGATACTGCTATGGTCAAGATGATAATTTTTACTCAGATGAGACTTTTGTTGTTAATTGCAAGACATGTTGAAGACTTTATCCCATCTTTGGTGTCCAGGTTATTGGTATTATGTGCATATGATTAAATGTGTTTTAATAGGCAGAGTAGCAAGGTTACTTGGTCGACTGTTGGAGGTTGCTTTTCTTCTCAATAATGAGAATGGTTGTTCGTCATTGGTGAAAGTAGAGACATGCAATAAAAAGCATTGAGCCTAGCTGACATTGTCTTGTTCATCATTAGCTGCTTCCGAAGACTGGTTATCCCCAATATATTACATGAATAAAGGAGTAGAAGAGTTAAAACTATTATTGATCAAGTTTACATGTTTTGATATCTTCACACCATGTTTACAATCCTTTTTGAATCTCTGACCTTACTTCATTCTGACATTTCTGTTGCAGCAACCAGTAAACAACAAAGGTAAGTAGAAGAAATAGTTTTCTTTATCTGTAATATATTGATTGGATATGTAGGTGCTGTTATAGTTTGTGTCTTTGGTAAATGTTACTAACCTCTTTTAACTTTTCACTATCATTTGCCATTCATTTACTATTCTAGAAATACTTGAAATCTTTCTGTTATTCAATAAGCATGTATACAACTTTTCCATTTGATGAATTTCTTAAGAAACAAGTGCTTAACTGTTACATGCCATCCTATATTATCTTTTGCCTTTCTTGAAAGATAACATTGATGTCACAAGTCAGAACAAGGAGATCCTTCAAAAGTGTACCGCTGTCCTGTCCCTTCTGGTAAGATCATTTGGTGACCAAAGAATTTGTTTTGCAACAATTCTAATCGCAGAACTTTTGTGGCTTTAAATCACAAAACTATATCCATCTAGGATGAAAAATAGTATGTTAGGATATTTGATGTTAAAAGTTCTATGAAATTTAACATTTTGCTAAATATACATTACTATATTGTAAGAAATCAGTGATGGTTCAGAATAACAACAGCTTTGAAGTGGTAATAAAGGCTTTAACTATAGTGTTGTAATAAATTTTATACCACAGACATGATGCTAACTGCAGTTGAAAAACAATTTGAACGTCTGACTTGCAACATGAAAGTATTCAATTAATTACATGCTGCTAGGATTTTTCTGCGCATCTGTATGTCTATCAGTTCCACTGTCTGTTTGTTAGGTTTGTCAAAATACATAAATTGGATTTTTTTTGTGCACAACTTTTCTTGGGTTTTGATAAAATATTGGCATTATGTGATCCCTTTTTGGTTGAGGACTAAGTTACGAAAATTCAACTGTGGTGGTCACAATTGTAAAGCCATGGTTACTTTAAGCAGCTCTTTGTGTTTAGTCAAGTTTCCAACCTACCAAGTATTATATAGATTAAGATTGTAGTTCATAAAACTATTAAAGTCAGCCTTCTAGTTCTTTTCTGTTGTTGACATTTTAACAAGGGAATGTTATAAATTTATGTTATTTGGTTGGATTTTGGCTTTCTTGCCAAAGGCAACAGGAATCTATGCTATGGTAATGGCATGCATGTATGTGCGACATTTTGCTTTGAGCCCAATACCTCCCTAATGGAATCCGAAATGGAATCCAAATGGAATCTTGCATTGAGAATTTGCAAGAGGATGCCCCATATTCAGCTGAAGATATTCATTGTTTATTGTAGAGATGAAAAGGTCAGCAATGGTCGAAATGTGATATTTATTCTTTATATGAAATTGTTTTTAATGGCATTTGAATTGCCCGTCATGTCAGAGATCAATCATTTGCCGTGTAAGCAGATAAGCGTGAAAGTGAGAACCTTGCTGATCATATGAATTCAGCAATGGTCTACACTTGAAATCTTGTCTGCTTTGTTCCATGAAATATTCTCATACAAAAAGTGACAAAGAATCACTTAGTCATTTGGCTTTGTTTTCTTGGTGTAGTTTTGTGTAAACAGTTTTAAATTTACAGAACCAAATGCAAAACTTTGGTATTCCAAATTGATACATTGGTTGATCTTTATATGCAACATTGTCTTAAATTTTTATTTTGACAGGAGTCACTCACAGATTCAGGTCAGTACCGATGTGTTATTTTTTGTTACAAAGTGCAATATAATTGTGGAAACATAGACAAAAATAATTTTTCAGTAGGACTTTTTCAATTGGGTTAATGGTGCTTGTGATTCCTTGTTTACAGCAACGTTTGGAAGGACAGGGTAAACATTCAAGTATGATCTGGCTGTGATTAAGCTAATCAGCGGTAGTTTAACTCATTCCTGACAAATAATTTACCAAAACATTTTGTTAAGTTTAATTAGAGACATGTTTCTCGATGATTGTAAGTGGATGTAGATGGGTTTAACAGTTCTAGGACAAAATCCCCCCGGACAAAATCCCCCCAGACAAAATCGCCCCAGACAAAATCCCCCGGACAAAATCCCCCCAGCAAAAATCCCCCTGGACAAAATCCCCCCAAACCAAAATCCCCCCGGACAAGATCCCCCCAGACAATATCCCCCTGACCCATACAAAGCCTGCCTGCAACAACCAGGGATGGCCCAGGTGTGTGAGGGCTCCTGTTAGGGTACCTGTGAGGGTACCGGTCAAGGTACTGGTCATGCGACTGGTCAGGGTACCGGTCATCATACTGGTCACTGTACCAGTCAGGGTTCCACTCAGTGTACTGGTTAGGGTACTGGTCAGGATACCAGTCAGGATACTGGTCAGGGTACCGGTCAGGGGACTGGTCGGGAGATCAGTGAGGGTAATTGTGAGGCTACCTGTTAGTGTGACATTCAAGGGACCGGTCAAGGTACTGGTCAAAGTACTGGTCATTGTACCAGTAGTACGTGTCAGGGTACGTGTCAGGGTACGTGTCAGGGTGCCTTTCAGGATACCAGTTGGGATACCTACCGGTCGAGGTACCGGTTGAGGTACCGGCCGGGGTACGGGCCAGGGTATGGGCCGGGGTACTGGTCAGGGAGCCATTGAGAGTATCAGTGGGGGTACCACTGAGAGTACCAGTGGGGTACCGGTGTGGGTACCGGTGGGTAACTGTCAGGGTAACTGTCAGTCTAACTATTAGGGTACCGGTCGGGGTATGGTCAGGGTACTGGTCCGGGAACCACTGAGAGTACCAGTGGGGGTACCGGTGGGGGAACTGGTGGAGGTACCAGTGGGGGTACCGGTGGGGGGAGGGGGGGGACCGGGATGACGCATTTTTGTAAAGAATTGATGGGATTTTTTATAGCTTGGGGGGATTTTGTCCTGGGGGGATTTTGGCTTGGGGGGATTTTGTCCCGGGGGATTTTGGCTCGGGGGGATTTTGTCCTAGGGGGATTTTGTCCGGGGGGGTTTTGTCCGGGGGGATTTTGTCCTGTCACCGGGTTTAACAGAAGGACTGGTAGGATTATGACACTAAATAGGTCTTCAGATTCAAGGAGAAACCTTTGCAAAGATACTGTTGAAATGATATTTTGTTTGTAAATGCATTTGTGCATTTATCTTTCCACATTTCAAATGTTCATACAGAGCCAAATAAAATCTGAATATATCTGATCATGACTAGGTGGATCTATTGGCTTCACACAATTAATCAAGATGGCTTTACCAGTTGCTTATTGATCTAACATTTTAAGTATTACTTATCTCATAAACAGGTAACATGAAATGCTTGTCTTTCTTTAACCCCATCCCTTCTCCAACCCTTTGTATCTGATTCACCCATGTAATATATAGGTACATTACAGCAGATCTTCTATTAGTGCTTTTCAAAAATATTATCCTGGATCCCTGTTTAAAATATTAGTTCAAACATTCTTAGTGCAAAATAAATTGTTTCATCAAGGAAAGTTACCTGAAACAGTTTGTGTGTTTTTCTTTTCATCTAGGTTTGTCATCTAGTCCCAATAGCAGCACAGCATCCGGAGACCTCACGGAACAAGAAGCGAAAAATACACAAAACATTGAAGCTGCTGTATGCTGATAAATCAGCTATAAACCTAGGGTAGTTGACAAAGCTATGTGATGAATAATTGGCATGGTTTGTACATTCTTTCATGGTGACATACAAATACTTCCATGTTCATGTTTGCAAAGACTTTCACAGCTACCTTAAAGACACGGTGGGATCTTAACATAGTTGTGGTTTCAGAGTTTACATTGCATGCCAAAATAAAAGCATAAAAATGCCCACAAAAAAGAGGTACTACATGCACAAGATTGGTTGAAGAAAACTGAATATTTATCACAGTGCAAGAAGTAAGACAACGGCAAGTTATCCAACGGGTAAGCAATCAAAAGATGATGTGATTGGTGGTTGTGCTGAGATGTATCCACACTATGGTATAATACATGGAACTCGACATAGATGTCAACTCTGCCAGGCTCTGTTGGTAATGTTTACAGAGAAGGGCTTTCCAGCCAACTTCATAAAGTGTTTCTATAATTTAACACTATATTCCTGTACGTATCACTTTTGGTATTTCAAAGTAGATAAAATAATAATAACTATTGTACATGTTTATAGAGCAAGCATTTGCTGAGCATTCCAATTCATTTTACAATATATTTCAAAAAAAATACCAATAAGTTATTTAAGGACTTTTTTGGGATTCATATTTAAAATATTATATATTATATATTTAAATTCAAGTCGTGAATATGGTTAAGTCCTTTCAGGAAAAGAGGATGTGTTGTGAAATTATGGAACTATTAGCCAATTGTGGCTTGTGTTGTATTGATTTTGTTAAAGCTCGCAAATTTGTACTTGAGAGAATAAGCAAACCTAACCGTGATCGCTAGGTGAGCAATAGAGATGGTCTATTATGACTGGCTACACACAGTGGAAGTATTTTTGTGTATAAACTGCATAATATATCTGGTCTTCGCTAGTTTGGAGTGTTAATACTGATTTTGTAAGTTTAAAGGTTATAGATATGGCATTGCTATTGCCAATTGACTCATTGCAAAGAGTACAAAGTTATGTTTGTAGTTCCTGTTCTGAAATAAACATAATAGACATAATCATTTAAATACTGCAGATGCAAAACTGAAATCGTGTTTTAAGAAATGAATCCAATCATTTTTATATATTTTTGTATATAAACTCTAATCTTCATTGGTTTGGGCTGTTAGTAATGATTTGGTTTGTTAAGATGCTATAGCCATACTTTAACATTGCAGTTGAAATACTTTTGTATATATATATTTAAAAAACTGTATAAAAGATGTTGTCTTCACATAGTTTAGGTTATAGTTATCAAAAACCGATATGGCAGTGTGAAATTCTGCATATTTAATTGAAAAACATGAGGAACCAGAGAAGATCTGATGAAGTGCCAATGATGATCTTGCTATAGCTACAGCTAGATATGCTATTACTACTTTTGATGTCTTGAGGCCTCAGAAGATAATCATGTCTCATCAGTAGATGGTATTATTTTCAAATTAAGTGTGAAAGTAATTGTCAGAACTACCAAGATTTTCAAGTTGGTTTGATGAAAATTTGCCAGCTAACAGCTGTGTATTTGTATGTAATTTTGATCAAATTTCGAATTGACAAAAGCATGTGTGTATCGGTAGAATTCTACATCGTCTGTACTCAAATTAACTCCTTGCAAAATATCTGTAGTACTCAATTATGTGATTTTATAATTATCCACAACCTTTTTGTAAAGTTTTTTGGTTCATACATTGGCACAAATTTTATAATCAGATTTCTGTTTTAAAGTAATCCTTTATCATAAGGAAGCAGATATGTTTGTCGTTGCGGTCCTGATATAAATATGACATAATTATTTAATGACAAGATGCAAAACTGAAATTATATATTAAAATCCACTCATATGTATATATATTTCCAAGAGGAATTTCTCTCTAAATAATGTGTAGTTACTCTATTATTATTTTTGTTGTTGTAAAAACAAATAGATTTGTTGGTCATAAGCTTTGTTCTTGGCTTTCTTTATCCAGCTTATATTGTCATGGCCTCCTGCATAAGACGAGATGTTGTTTTATATTCCTCCTAAAGTGATGGGTTGCCCAAATTAGATGGGTTTCCAGTAGTTGTGCTACTCTTACAGTTGGAGAGCTACTGTATTTGGACTTCCTTTCAACCCTTTCAAAATGGTTGAAAGACTTGTCTTGACCTTTGCTTAGATCCTGTTCTTCCTCTACCAATTCTGATTGAGGGGACAGCTGATTCATTCTCCGAGGCAGCGGTTTACTATGGGTCTGATGACAAGTGACGATTCATCTACTGTTCGCATGGGATCATTAATTACTTTGGAAAAAGGTTCCCTTTCTGCCCTGTTGGGGAATCTATGACGGTATATCACTACAATTTAGCGCTAAGAGCTTTCACAGGTTCATCCCACAGGAAAGATGGGGATAGAGTTTTCTGTTCTTCTCTGTGGGTTGTAGGATAGGGAATAAATGGTCAAAATAAAAAGATGGTGAACAAATACTACTAAAGTAGATGTCCAATCTAATAATGCACACACTTTGTGACGTATGCTTATAACTACGTAAGAGAAGCAATAACGTATTCAGTTACGTTTTCTCAGTATTCAACTACAGTATCATACACAGTAATGACACGTTTTGGATAAGAACTTGACAAGGGAAGTCTTTATTTCTTCACTTTCACATGCTATAATACAGTAGCCTACAGAACTGTATAGATTACAGCTTTTGGTAAAGTATTAGATCTAATCCTAATTGAGTGACTTCATATAGCAGAATGCTTGGCTGGATTAAATACAAAATGAACTATATACATATCAAATACAGAAGGAAATATACACGGTCCAATAGGCCTGTTTCTGTAAACAACGTAAACATATTTAAACCAAGTGACTTGTTGAATGAGTGCAAGTAGAACTTATCAGCTCATACATAAAATTAGGGTACATTTTTTGCTAGGTAGCCTATCTAGCTCTTGATTATACAGTACCGACTATAAATGTGTGACTTCATCCACCCCCCCCCCCCACAGTCGACTGGGATGAAACAAAAATGACCCACGTCCAAAACGGTTTGATAACGTTAAAATACTTTCCGGTCACTCTTTAGACCCACTCATGAGCTTAAATTGAAATAAATTCCAATGAAACTGAATTCTCTGGAGTGCATTTCTGGTGTTAAGTTAAAATAGCTACAAGGGAATTGCATGAAGGCATCTGCAGTTTCCGGTCCTAGTATTCTTTCCTAATAAATTACGATCTTTTTCTGGCATGTGCTTCAGTCGCAACGAATAAGCAAGAAATATTTCAGTCCAACAACCTGAGGGCTTCTCCGCGTGGACCCCGCTCCGTACACGCGACCATGTTTTTGAAATAATTCCACGTATATTGAAACCCTCTCACGTATGTATTTTGTGCTTTAAAATCGCTTTAAGCTATGAGCTAGATTGCATGAAAGACAGAAGGAATTAAACACACGATGTCTATTGAAGTACTGTACAAACATTGAAACCAAGTGACTTCTTAAAGATACCATGTCCGTCGTCTCAGATTAATCCAACAATATTGACTACCGGACTTTGCATGACGTTACAGCTTTCCCTTTCTGATTGAGAGCCGATAGTATAGTTAAATTGTGAGTATAACAATTATTATCTCATGACATAGTCATGTACGATGACTGCAATTCGTTCTGCGATGAAATCTGGAAAGGAACGAAGCAGAAAGAAAATTACTATTAAATGTGTTATCAAATTTCGTTGAAGCGTTGTTGATTTATTCATCTTAGCTCATTAGTTAGATTATAACCAATCATGTTTTCTCCGAATCGTTCCGGAGGTTGCGACAGCCCCCCCCCCATGAAAGCTTGTCGCCCCCCAGTCGCCCCCCCACTGGGATTTTGGGTGTCGATACATGTGCGAAAAATATATCATTGGTCTGAATGGTCTCGAATCTCCATGATGACCACTCATGAACGACCCTTCGACCGCGGACCGGCAGTAGCTGGCTATAGTTGCTGAAAAACCGGACGTGACATAGGCCGGGTTTTCACTTCTGGGACGTACCCTGATGCTCTTAAAACCGCCAAATTTTCAAGAAAGTAGACAATACTATCGCTGAGAATCAGTCTATCACCCTAATAATGTATCAGATGTTGAGGAAACTTTAGAGCAGCCTACAAGCATGGGCGTCAATCCTGGGGGGGGGGGAGGGGACACATCCCCCACATTTCGATGGGTGGGGGACACACTATCAAATGTTCCCCCCCCCCCACACACATTTTAGTGTCGTGGCTCTATTTGGTTAGGGCTTACACATCTCAGGCTTCATATCATCGAATATTAGAAGTTCAGTTCTATGAAAAGTGACCGAGAGTTTTCACATCGGTATGACCTGCAACTTTGTCTGTGTGTCGCGACGAGCGAAATTTGAGATTGAAACCTGTGTGCGGATAATGGTGCGGCCGGAGCCTACAACTATATAGTTCAAGAAGTCATGGCACTTCATAGCTAGAGCCAAAGCCTGTACATGTTTGTTGTTTAGTTGTAGATGGTGCTTCAAAGACGGCGCCCGTTCCCTAATATTGGGGAAATGAAATAGGGAGCATATTCCGTAAAAATTAAGGCCGCATGAACTTTATTGCAGATTTCCTGAGTGACGAATTTGTAATTTTCTCCCGAAATCACGCAACTAGATGGCTGCTATCCAGCCTGGCAAGTACCATCTCCAGCGATCTGGCAGGTATTGAAATCTGAATTTTTCTTGCTACGCTGCGCGCCAACCGATGGTGGCGCTCCGCTTAGATAGTACTTGCGGCCGGAATACTCGAATCGATTACGTCCCCCCAAGTTTCAAATCGGATTGACGCCCCTGCTTACAAGGCCTGGGAAGTGTCATTTCCGATGATCTAGGAGGCGTTTTTAGCTAAAAAATTTCAGTACGCTGAGCGCCAACTCATGGTGGCGCTCCGCTTAGATAGTAACAAGACGCCCTCCCAGGAAATGGTCAAGCCCCCCCCCCACTGAAAAATTCCTGGCTACGCCACTGGATGCGGATATCATACTGAAAACTTAAGTTGTAGACTGCAGTCAGATGCATATTATAGGGAAAATAGTGCTTCTTTGTTAGGTTACTTGTTTTTTATTCGTTTTCTTTTGTATCCCTTAATAACGCAGAGAATACCGGATGTCAGCCGCTATTGCCATGTGTTGCCGCTTTGGCTGTGTGGAGAACCTATATTTTTGTATAAGGGAATAGCGCCACCTTCTCAATCTCTCCTCGTTCACCTCTTAGCGACTAACGCAGTTATGCCTGGTTATGCGATACTACTTTCTACTCAGTAAAATCACTACTTTTTTCTATCCATCCGAATATATCGTTTTGTCGCTCGTCACCTTAGGTGACATTTACCTTCCATTAAAAGCAATACGCTAGATCTATGCTTCGAAAACCCAGAAACGGATCGTATGAAATTCTAAATCGCTTCTACCTATTATTTAGGTCAAGCCTACACAGCCGAGCTTTGTACATGTACAGCGTTAGGCTATAGTGAGCGTCAACGCGTGGTACCTGTAGTATTTTATACTTAAGTACCGCACAGCAGGTACGGCTGTTCTATACGCCTCACCGCTCTGTGCACACTTGAATATTGTGCTAGCATCCAGTGGCCTTACCAGTCTGAAAGAGCTTACCAACACCCTTTTAACTTCCAGGTGAGTTAGTTTTTCATATATTATTTTTCTATAGGTCTGACTAACTGATTTATTTAGCGTCAGCCGAGCAACTCCACAGCTGCCTGTATGCGAATATGTTACGTCGGCGTCGGGAGCTAGTGACTTTCTTTCTATAACTCCGCGTTCGTCCAACTTACCGGAAATAACGTCTAAAAAAGAAGATTGTGGTGCATGCAGTTGTACTAGTTGCAGGTGGAGGCAGCCAATAGGAAGTAAGCGCACCACTTGTGAGATAAGTTTGTTGACCAATCAGCGCTATAAATCTGAACTTCTTTTCGCCACTGGTATTCGCTAGAGTCGTTTTTCTTTTTTGAGCTGAAGACGTGGAGACTGATTGTTGCCATGTTAGACAAGAAAGCACTGGAGTGACGTCGCTTCTTCTACAGCTGATATTGTTTTTGTAAGTTACTTAAATAAGAATATTCGTAGTAACTATATTTTCCATTGCTGACTGTTGGACAAATATAACAAATATTCCTCAAGTTACTGTAGTCTAATACCAAGGCTTCTCAATCTCGCGTATTGCCAAGTTGATTTAGTTGCCATGGTCACGTATGTACCTTCATTCGATATGGAAACCTCCTTGATCACCAGAGAGTAACTATCTTCTATCAAATCCATTTTCTCGTCGTTTAGTAGATAAATCCCTCCCGCAAATAGAGTTTTTGAATTGTGCTGCCAGTGTTCTCCATTCGGCGAACAATTGAGAACCAACTCTTCAGAAACATTTGTTATGATAGTCATATTTGAGGATCCTTCGCAACTGGTTAAGTCACCTTTATTGAGAAAGAAACATAACATGACGCTCCATCTCACGATGTAATAAATGTCGTCCAATTTTCAGTATAAATTATATTTTTTGTACTGATAAATATAAGCAATAATAACAGTTAATGTCTTATTCGACCATGTGGTTTCGAAGTTGCAAATCTATACATGTGTACTGTGTTCTACGCTGTGTGTCGATGAAGTGAAAACAGCTCTGTTAGTCTGTTAGCAGTTGCCGACTATAAGAGAAAGTGGAAGCAGTTGAAACTCATAGCTGGATTCAGCTTCAATTACCTTAAGTCAGTTTCCCTTCTAGTGCACCTTCTTTCTTCCCCTTCCGCTCTCTTCACCTTTTCTCCTTTTGCCGACAGACCCAAAATTTGCCGACAGCGACCAAATTATTGGGGGGGGGGGGCTGTGACACCCCCACACCCCCCGCTCGCTACGCCCCTGACGGTAAGGCTTAAATTTGAACTTGAATGTTTAAAGCCATTCCTTATATGAAGATGACACCGTTATTTAGCATCATAATTTATATATATATATATAGTATCATTAAAGTGTCATTACATGAACTGCTCCTATATTAGATCACAGTGATCATTCTTGACGCAGGTTAATTTGTGGCTTTACTTGTGACACCAACCTGTGAGAAAATGTGACTTGAGAAAAATTATAGAAAAATGATGCAATGGTACATAGTCGTCACACGTATATAGCATATTGCAAAAGACATAAGGAGAATTTGGTTTTTCCTTTGCTTCTCTCGATAACCGATTTAACCACCGTTACTAAAATACTGCAATCGCATATGTGTGTTACCAAGTATTTACAAGTATATACTATACATAGCAAAATTTTCATTCATATTAATGTACCTCATTCTTTTTTTTTTCTAATCAAACTTGTTTTAATTTCAGAAAACATCCATCAAGCAACCTTCCGAGCAGCCAACCACCAGGCAACTATCCATTTGGAGTTCCCTAGTCATAACAATTTCGTCGGCGTGTTTCTTGTTGGCTATCACATTATCATGCACAATGATCTGCATAAGAAGTAATTGATCTACCAGTCTTAATAGGGGATTTTGTATGAAATATGATGTGATGACCGTTCCTTCATTGATATATTTGTTATCATTATGATAATTTAATATTTTATCAAAACCAGTGTTACTACGCTCCTGACTGTCGATACATAATTAATTATTCACTAGTTTAGACAAAATTGCAAGCAAACTGTAACTTTGATATTTTCGTTAAGTTTGCATCTACTAAAGTTTAGATATAATTTATACCACACTCAGGTAGGTCCAGACTAAGCAGATATAAGATAAGTTGTTAACTTTCGTCAACACTTTCGAGTCCGTCCGTTTGTTGCAATACCTCACAATGTTGCAAACTAGGCAAATTTTTATCACAAAGTTTTTTTGTTTGCTTAAATCTAGAAAATACGAACATTTAACCAGATATATTGTTGCACTCGCTCAGCTCACTTCTAAGATATCTCTTTTTTTAGTCCATTTGAGACCCCAACTACCACCGCGTGTACGTTGATTGGGTCTTGCCTCGGGTGCGAGGTGTGCTCTTGTTTGCTCCCTTCGCAGAGATATGTTTGAGCCCCGCGCCTTTTTTTGGGGTCTGCCTCACACGGTTCTGTTCCTTTCTTTCGGTCCTCTGGTCGGGCTAGTTTCTAATGTAGGGCCCTCTTCTCGGGCCCTTCGGTCCGTAGTTTTAGCTCTCCGTTGTACGTGCTGTATGTAGGCTCGGATTTCGGGCATAGGCCTTAGGCTGGTTAGCGCTAGAACGAATGTGTCTCAGTGCCTGGGCGCTGGGTCACGTGACCTTAGTTCGTGCGCTCCACAGCTCTGCCCGGGTGGGTTTGGTCACGCCGTCCGTTACTTGCCACCTTATGCTTTTGTAACATGTTTATGTTTGTTTTAATCATTTAGCCTTCGTGGCTACTTCACTTCTACCCACAGACACAGTTTCCAAGGGCCACGCCTTTGTACGGTGGAGCTGGGAGGTCTTCTTTCCGACGGCTTTGGAGGTGGTTATTCTAAAGTTTTGACCCGCCCGGTCCTCATCCTTGGACCTTTCGGGCTCCGGTTTGGCTTAGAGGTTACCATAGGGTGGTTCTTCAGTTAGGCCACTGCTGGAGTCTCTTGGCCTCTCCTTCCAGCGCAGGATGTGTGCCCGAATGTAATCCGT
The DNA here is from genome assembly GCA_000934455.1 of Apostichopus parvimensis. Taxonomy (NCBI): domain Eukaryota; kingdom Metazoa; phylum Echinodermata; class Holothuroidea; order Aspidochirotida; family Stichopodidae; genus Apostichopus; species Apostichopus parvimensis. The sequence continues at coordinate 6,662 of KN888939.1, read as the reverse complement.
CTGACGTTTTTAAGGATAGTTTTGCTCAACTCCTGAAAGGAAGCTCATAGAGGCATGGTTGTTGGGTTACTCTACTTTGATCTGGACTGGACTGCTGCTCCCAATCGGGCCCGGGCCCTCAGACTTACTATATTTGTCCGCAAGTAGTGTTTCGTCTACAACTTGAACCGACCTCTCCACGTCGTGGCCTTGCTACAGCCACGGCTGCTCATTCTCAGATCCGGGAACCCAAAATGTATGTCTATTTCTCGGACGCGACGCTCCTCCTCGTGTCCTCCAATCGTGTTGGGACAGTTAGAAGTGGTTTTAGCCTCTCGGACGGTGACCTCCTCGCCATCTGGGGACGTCCCCTTGGAGCCGGACTACGGACGTTGGGTCCTAGAGCTACATGTGACCTTTGGCGTTACGGAACCTTCCGTTGTAGCCCAGTCCGCCAGATGGTCTTGGCACAAAATTCGGGCTCCGGGTGACGAGGCACAACCTCAGCCGCCCCCTTCTCTACACGTAGACGGATAGGTATAGAACCGGTTTAATCACTTGGCGGACCGAGCAGGGGCAGCGTACCCACGTGACCTCGACAGGCTAATACGAGTGAATCAAGAGCCATACGACACCCTTATGCACTCCCCTCCGGTGTCCCAAGAGGCGTGAAATCGCCTGATACTATGGGAATAAGCTCGCGTAACTAATTCGGTGGAGGCCGCTGCTCCGACTGATCGTTTGGTTCTTCCCTTGGCCAACCATTCAGAAGATTACCTCAGTAGTTGAACATTTTGGTGCTTACCTCGTCCTGGCTCCTGAGAGCCCCACGCACCGAAATCCCTGTATAGTCTTACTAATGCACCGAATACTGGCACTCCTTGTGCGCCGTTCGATTGACCAATTTTCACGTGTGGCTCTCCGGACGGTTTCTCTGCGTCGGCCTAAAATGTAAGTAAAATTATATTTCTCTAGAGTTCAATTGTACCTATAACATCCACGATGACGGCACGAAATATTATTCAAATTTCAAAAGTGATGTTATATTGAGTGAGTACTGGATAGAGGGTACACGTCTCGAGACAGTTGTGCAAATGTTTGTTCAGTAACACAGTAATTAAAGCATATGTTAGATCCAAACAACACGTCAGTAGTTGCATTTGAGGAAGAAGTCAGTAATATTGTTATTGTGATTTCACTATTCAACTGACACTGATGGTGAACACAAAACTGAGACGAAAGTTACTTATTACGATTGAGGTAAAAGAGATGTGTCGAATACTTATCATGAATAATCAGGGCTTTCAGAAAGCATTGACTTACATCAGTGCTAAGAAGCAAGGGTATCGAAACTTGAACCAATTCTATGGGTGTTCCAGAAGAGTCTGGAGGTATAATCCAAACGGCACTGGGATTTTACTGATCTTTGTGGATGCTCAACTGCGAACGACTTCGTGTATAACAGATCCTTTGTTCTGTAGCCAAATTGGCTTGTGTTTATATTGTCTGTACTTCTCATGAGTCAAGATAATTAGATGCATTATAGATGTAATGATAACCTCGTATTTGAAAGAGGTGCCTTCATGAGCTGGTAATATCATTTTTAAGCTTCATCCGTCGACGTCATTATATGACACAATGCATAATACCGGCAGTGGTTTCAGATATCTAATAAAAATCACACATTATATCATTCTATTGAGTATCTATACTTTTCATTCCTCTTATTTGTAAACGAATGTAAACGAAACACAGTTAGTAATACTCAGTATGATTTTAACACAGAAAGCCAGCTTAAAGAACAAAAACAAGAAGAAAGAATAGATGAGCGGATGGACCGACGAACAGGGACCCAACTACGCTTTTTTGTATACAATGCAGGGTTTTTGTTGGGGGGGGGGGGACGTTATGCCATCCAGGAGAGGTCTCTATAAGGAGAAACGCCCACTACTCCGGCCCTCTTTGAGAAATTATGGTGAAATGAAGGGTTCATAGAAACCAACTGTTGCTATATTTTGCAACTTCTGAACAATATTGGACAAAATTGAACAATATGGGATTTGTGGTGTTTAAAATTCTGTTTGCCCAGTGGCGGAGACTGAGCAACTCGCATGATTTTATTATGAGTGGAAGAGAGGCTGTACGTGTTTGCACCCCTGTCGATGCACGTATATGGACGAAATCATAGAATGTACTCGATGGAAGGATAGACATATCTATAAAGATGAACTGTTGATTAATACAACAATATTTTGCCCTCCTTCCTGTTGTAAGGGTAGAAGAACATGTGCTACATTAGTTACTTAACATACTTTGGTTACTATATTTGAGTAATAACGGGAAAACAACAACACGTGACTATTAACAGGATACAAATGATACAATTGAATTGTCTTATTGACCCAACTTGGCGGGAATCATTACTAAAGTTAAATCTGTACACGATTCAACCGCAATTAGCGAGTGTTCCAGGTTGAATGTGCTGTGACACCCGCCACTGTATTTTTGGGCGACATAGAGAAATTCCCAAGGGACGATTCTGAGTCCATTGTCGGTCTTGATACACATATATGGTATTAATCTATGCTATACATAATTCTTAATGTAATGGTAATAACATGGTAAAAAAAATTAAACAATGTTCATTAGTTTGAAGCAACAAATCACTACACTAAATCACGAAAATGTTTTATTTATCATGATAAATGAGACTCCTCTTGATAATGTGAAAACTTGCTTGGTGTTGAACTTGATAGTTATTTATTACCTTATTATGGTATGATCGATTACGTTTGAAGAATGGTAAATGAAGACTCGCATGACTCTAAGGCGAATAAATACCATTTATTAATCATTATACTAGTATTTTATACTACAATGGCTATATTTTATCAATTTTAGATTACTGCAGTTTAGTATGAAGTACTTCAAATCATAGTGAAAGTACAAAAGGCGCTAGCTTGAATAGTTATTAATGCAACTTTCGAAAATAGATATCAAGATTTATTTTAACTCTTATTATGGCAGGCTATTGACAATACAATGAAGGATAATATATTAATTATGACTTATATATACATCTGTAAATGGAGAAACCCCTTAGTATACTTCGGACATGTTTACTTATACATACCTACATATTAAATATTTACATTTTTTCAAGGCGGTAAAACCTATTACAAAAAGAAAAAAATTCTCATCTTGCTTCATATGAATGGAATCAGTTGCCACTTGAGGTAACAAAAATTAAAATCTGTATTAATTTTCTTTTATTTAAGTTTTGTTTGGAATTTTTTTAGAGGGAGATTAGCACTTTGCTATCCTAGTGTTTTAACTCTCTTAAGAGATTGTTGTAACATTTTCTTTCACCATGCCGGAGATTCCTTTGAAACTAAGGGACATGCTAAAATAAACATGTTTGCTTCTCATGTTTAACTAAGTATTGTCTTCACACATTCACTTTGC
>KN888938.1:11095-26497 GCA_000934455.1 Apostichopus parvimensis | reverse complement strand
ATGGAAGTAGAACATAGGACCAGGCCTTGGCCCAGCGAACTATATATGACAGTCTATTTAAACAGTCTGCAAAGCCTAACAAAGGGAAGTTGCCGCCTCGGGGGGGGGGGGGGTGGTAAAAGGGGGGTGTCCCCATGCATGCATTAACATTTTTTAAAGTTTAGGCCTGTTAATTACTATTATTCATTTGCTGTGGACTTAGACTTGAACTCTAATTCGCAATGTCTTGGACTTGAACTTGTCTCGTACTCGACATGTTCTTGATTTGGACTTGAACTAGACTTGGATCTATACTGGGCTCATGTTTTGGCTCTATGTGTTATGTACAGATATGTACTAACAAATTAGTTTCCCAGTGATTACAAAGCCAATACTATACAGTTGCCAAATAGCAGCAACCTACGACAAAGAGGCCCACTCCATCAGTTGGAACAGAATATTCCCTCAGGTGTAATTCAGAGTCATTGAAAGGCACTAGGGAATCTGATTTCCACAAAATTTATTTGTCCTATTTGTGGGATAAGAGAAGATCTTGCTTTTTTTCCGGATTTTCTCAAGTTTTCAGCACAGAGTTTTCAATATGAGAGATTTCAATGTTGTTTTTGTTTTTTCCCGACTTTCCCTAATTTTACCAATCAAATCTCGTATTGACTAACTAAACAGCTTGCATTTTTCTCTCCGATACCAAGTTTCTAAAGGGGCTTTGCCCCCTTAACACCACAAGGGCCCCTATGGCGGGCCCCTTGACCCCCACCGTGAGTGGCGATCGCTTTGCGATGAATTCGGCATCATGTTGCCCCGAAAAAGTAGGACACCTACTTTAAAAATTTGGACACCCACATCAAACATTTCGGCCCCAACACTTGATCATAGGTCAAAAAGGATATCATGAAGTTTTGGTGTTATGAAATGTTTAGTATTGTCAACATTTTTCAACACCGTGATTTATGGTAATAACAACACTTTATTATTGATACCATTCTTTGAACTGTAGATGTCATAAATGAAACCATTGGCCTACAATTTTTCTGTCGTTGTGTCTAGCATTAGTCTGTCTGCCTGTCTGTTGGTCAGCTCTCTGTCTCTCTTACAATCAGCATTTATGTGAATGATTTATACATCCTTTACAATTACAGAACGTGACAAACATCAACTCCTTTTGTGAAGATATAGATGAAACGGTACATCCACAGCCATTTACTGTGGTTCTTTAGGACTTGAAACGAGTCTCGTCAATTTGTAGTGCTGTTTGAGAGAAAGCCTCTTCCTGCAGCTTCGCTGTTGGAAGCCTTTGACATATGGTTCAAGCTGCATTATATGTGTTCGATATTGAATATCAGACTGACTGTGAGGCATCATGGCAATTTCTGCACAGAACTAATTATGAGTTGAACACACATATCACAAAGGAAATAAGCTCCTTAAAAGGCCCTTTAAATTTTATGGAGGCAGGTCGTGGAACTTACAGTCTTTCCCCAAATTTGAAATGCTTGGCAAATGTTAATATTTATAAACGCAATATGAAAACTAATATTCTTTGTTTAGAGCTTTTGGCTGTTTACCGTTTTCAACTGCATAGTATCGTATATGGATTTTGTATTGAGGATTTGTATTGAGGAAAGCAGTGCTTCTGCACTGAGGTCTACCCTCATTAAAGATGACAATAATAAACAAATAATAATAAATGCTCTGTGAAGGCGTTCCGCGCCTATGACAACTCAATGTAAAGTATTATACCAGGGAGTTGATTATACCACCAACTGCTGCTATACGTAAAACTGACTGCAATGATAAGCCTGTTTTACTATGTTGGTGTTGTAAGTTCTATCGTGGACTTTGTTTGCTGTAATGATTAAGTTTGCTTTTCATGAAAAGTATGTTTGAGTTAATCACTTTAATCCAACATGTTTTGACTAGTTTGTTGGTTACGATTGAATTGTTTACCTGAATGAAAGTTTCAATATGATTAATATAGCAGTTGATTATGATTGCATAGCTTGATTGTGATATAAGTATCATTGTTTATGACTGATTGGTTTGGTCACCATTGTCTTGTTGGTATTGATTTATTATATAAGCTACATGATTGACTAGTTTGACATCACTAATAATATGATAGTTAAATACAATTGGTTAGCTTGATCAACAACCAGCATAAATATATCTCATGGGCCACTTGGATATATATAGCTCAATTTCAAAGCCCTCCATGTATTGTGTGACAGGCTGTGAGATTTTCCTGGCCTAGCATGGGAAACGTAATTGGAACGATATTGGACTCAATATCTACCACCCCCTCCCACCCCTCCTCAAATATTAAACACTTATAACAATAACAACAACAGTATTGGTTTTTTACCTTAGCTTTTTAAATAAATTAAATAGTAAAAGTGATGACTTCACTGTGACCAAGAATTTCTTTAACATCATCAAACTCTTGCCCTGGTTATGAAAGATTTCAGGCCTGGTTTACTTGCACACTCTACAGAATTTATTAGCTACAGTTTACAGTGAAAGATAACACTTTTTATTTTTTGGGTATCACATTTGTTCAAATTAAACCCAAGTGGTAAATCCTGTTGGTTAATATTTACGTAATCATATGTACAATGCACTTACAACGTATATCACAAGTTAAAAAACGAGATAAAAAAGAATAAGTAACTGTAAGAGCAATTGTATACATTTTCATTGTTTAAAAGAAAGTGAAATATAAAGAAGTTTGCTGATCAGAAATTTACTTTGGTCCATTCTGTGATTTAGATTTGCAGTTTTTTTTTTATCGCTGTATAAATTAAGAATCAACTGTAGCAATAAGTGACCAATATTAGAGAATATAATAGTGCTAGAAATTGGGGAAGCACAGCACGTGAAATGTATTAGCACTTTCTGGTAAAAGAAATCATAAATATTGGGTAAATATGATATTGCCCATAGTTTACCAACTTATTATTCCCTTTCGATACGATGCCTCACTGCACGTATCCTCATCATGATCGCACGGTCAGCCTCGATGCAAGCTTAGGGACTGTTTGCGTGTGTAGGCTAGGCTTTACCTTCGGTGACTTCTTAAAAATTACAATTGGCGGATCCAGGATTTACCCGAAGGGGCCTTTGGAAACGATTATCGATTACAGAAAGTCGATATCACCATCGAACTATAGCGGTTAGTTAGCATACATGGTTTGAGAAAAATGTTGCTGCTGCATTTTTAGTAACAACACATTCAGAAGAGGGCCCCCTTCCAGCATCCGCTCATGTATACCACACAAGCCGTCCATTTAATGTGTCATACGTTTCCTTCGTGCTTTCATTTTAAAGACATATTGCTGGAACTTTTTTCATCTGATTCCGAGACGATACCTCTTAATTATGTTTCAGCTGTTTCAGATTCTAATGATCCCTTTCGTTTAAAATTGTTAAAAAAAATTGAAAGTTTCAAGCAGACTGAACTTTCGGGTCGACTTTTGTATATTTAGTGAACGGATTCCAAACTAAAATGGATCACTGACACGACAAATCTATGACCAAAAGTGCACAGTCAGAAGAGGTGTAGCTCGTTTATACCAAATGTAGGAATCAGTATAATGTCAGTCGACATTTTCATTTCTTTCCGCATGTCATATCTGTTTCAATTCTTCGTTTCCCAAAAGTTCAAAACAAGCAGAAAATCACTAGAAAAAAAAAACAATTTTGGTTTCTTGAACTTTGATGTCACCAATCACGCAGGGACGCGTTTACATGGTCTGGCATCTACCCACGAAGTTTGAACTTGATCGGACATACAGTCTAGGAAATTTTTGCTCACTCACACACTTCCTCGCATTTCTGAAAATGTTGGGGAAATCTCCCTATACATTACATGTAGGGAGATGAGATGATAAACTCTTCACATCCACTCTGTGGCGATCAATCTGTTTGTGGTACAATTTTGTCAGAATTTAAAATGATGGCTGCTGTTATACCCTTTACGTCTATCTGGGCCCTCTGGAACTGCCCATAGCGTCTGGTTGGTAGTATGGTAACGTGTTTAAGGTGCCACCTAACATTTTCATTGTTACTATATGGTGTAAAATCATTCATATGTAATGTACAGAATTTATCATTGTATAGCCAAGAAACCATGTTGTGTTAATTTCAGCATTTCTCAGTATCGTTCAGCGGAATGCTCACAATGCCTCTTCTGTTAGCTGGTCCTATGTGTTTCCATTTGGATCGTGATCTCATCAGCCAACTCATCGCTACTTCATTTTGCTTGTGCGGGATAACAACTCTGCTGCAGACTGGTCTTGGTTCGAGGTTTGTATTTGTATGACCAAGTGTTTAACTAAGACGGTCAAGTTTAGTAAAGTTTAGATATTTTCTGCCCCAAAGTCAACTTAAAAGCTGCTCGAAATTCCTCACAGTGAAAACAATTGACATAGGTTCTAAACATTAGGCTGCAGCTTCAGTCAAAAGCGATTTAGTTTTACCTTCATATGTATTTGACTTGTCTATTTGGGGAAAAAACCAGAGCAACAATAGGTGGAATTGGACAGGTAAAATGGGACTGGTGAATGGTAAGGTCCGGCACATATGTTTTACAATCAGTCGGTATGACCGCTGCATCGTTGAACTGATGAAAGTCGCTATAAGCCATTACTTCTGGAAGTCTCGCTACACAGTAGGAAATGCACATAGCCTTATAGATTGCCTATCTATCATGCGCTTGTTACGTCAAGTCCTGTGTTACTAGGGAACAACAAAGCCTGTCATCTGCTTCTCGTGTGCACTTTTATTGTCTACGGTACTGATAAGCTATAAGTGGGTTCCAGCTGCAGTTCTATTGTATGAAAGCAAATAGCAATTTAGGATTATAATATTGCGGTAAAAATGAAGGGAAAATATGTACCACTTAGCTAGACTCCATTGTTCGTGTAGCTTCACCAGGGATGTATTCTATGGAACGCGAAAAGGGCAAAATTATTTTGTTGTTTAAACTAGGTTTGTTGCTGTCTAAACTAAAGTTGTTGCTGCTATTTATACCATGTTGCTGTTGTTCGTTGATGTCTGAACTCACGTTGATGTCAAAAGTCACGTTGATGACTAAACGCGCGTTAATGTCTAAACTCACGTTGATTTATAAACTTACGGTTGAGGTCTAAACTCACGTTGATGACTACAACTAGTCGTTGCTATCTAAACTTACGGTTGATGTCTTAACTCACATTGATGTCTACACTTTCGTTGCTATCTAAAGTTCCGATGTGAACGAACATCATTCTTTCTTTTCAAAAAAATAAAACAATCAACCGCAAGTTGCTTCCGTGCAAAGCTAACAACATTTCTATTACAGAGATTTTCGTACTAAATACAGCCAATGATGTTTTCTCAAGTTCCCGCGATTTGTTTGGCTAATATAAAAAAATTCTTCGTTGCAAACTTGCGTATTTTTTCGCAGTCCCTTTGACCACGTGCTTCAAGTCATGATTCTAGTGCAACATTCGTGTGTAAAAACTACTGTATTCATGGATCGTAAAAAGTAGTCATTATAGTTTGAGATACTTAATCGAAATTGCGTAAAAATGTTATTTAAATACTATAGTTTTCGTGGAGCTGGTTGTTTCCAAATACTGCGAGGCAATAGTATCAGACATCATTTAATGGTTCAAATAATTAGTTTTAAGTGCGGTACTTTTATGCTGGTACTTTGTCTAGACACTCGTTTTAGTTGAGTTCCGACATTCACAGCGTATATGCATAGCCTATAACATTTTAAAAGATGTTTACCGGGCAGCCTTCTATTCGTATGAGGCCTAACGCACATGTTATCTGATAGGCTGGTGGTAGCTTATAAAGTTTTCCACAATTTGGCGTCTGGTGACTCCAAATGGCCTTTGACCTGTATAAAATATTTTACTGAACGTGTCACAACTATATATTAAATATGAGATTCGTCCAACCTTCCCTTCTTGAGTTATCGTGTTTACAAGGTTTTCACAATTTGACCTCTAGTGACCCCGAATGGACTTGAACCTCCAAGACCCCTATCGTTTCTGGTAGAGGTGTGTATAGCCACGTACAGTCGACTGACCTGTGTTTATGATGCCATAGTGTTATTGAATCAAAATGGTGGTTCGGGCCATTTCTATTGTAACAGCTATAGTTCTGCTTACACTAACAAGCAGAAATCTAGTGCACTGAAGTCATCGAAACCTCGATGCATTTTGCATACTGGTTAACATTACGCGGTTGAGCAATTTTGAACAGCGCCGATAGCAACGACGTAAGTTTAGACAACGACGTATGTTTAGACAACGACGTATATTTAGACAACGGAAGTTAAGACATTAACGTGAGTTTGAGCAACAACGTGATAAAACAGCAGCAACAACGTTAGTATAGACAGCAACAAACTTAGTTTAGACAACGATATATGGTTGCCCTTTTCTCGTTCCATAGTATTCGCTATGACATTAGTTGTTTGTGGAATACACATTCAAGGATTACTATAAGAGATGAGTGTTATAGGGGGGGGGGGGGACGTGACATGACCCTATATGAACGTATGCTTTTTGTTGGAAGGGGGGGGGGGTTGGTAGCGTTTTCGAGAGTGTCTCCTAACATACGTATAGTATGTCAAGATTTAGTTATATATGATATAAATAATGAACGCTTGTTGGTGTTATTCCTTTTATCATCAAAGTGACGTAAACGTTACCAATCATTTTTTAAAGATTTGGCAGTAGAAACAGTTCCCTTCAGCAGGCAGTCAAGGAGACAGAATTATATGTAGTTACTTCCATGGTAACATATATCTCTCCTAGGTTGCCGATCGTCCAAGGTGCCAGCATGACTTTCGTGTTACCTGCAATTGTGATGATGAATTTGCGAGGTCCTTGTCCGACACCTCTGACTGGTGAGTTCTCTCAACGACTTGTTGCACGAGTACAACAGTATGAGTACTATTACAATAGTATGCGTACGAGTACAACATCATGAGTTAGCGTACAACAGTATGATTAAGAGTACAACAGTATGAGTACGAGTAAGTACAACAGCATGAGTACGAGTACAACAGTATGAGTACGAGTACAACAGTATGAGTACGAGCACAACAGTATGGGCACGAGTACAACAGCATGAATACGAGTACAACAGTATGAGTACGAGCACAACAGTATTGGCACGAATACAACAGCATGAATACGAGTATACTAGCACGAGTACAACAGCATGAATATACGAGTACAACAGTATTGTCACGAGTACAACAGCATGAAAACGAGTATAACAGCTGTATGATTACTAGTAACACAGTATGAGTACGAGACGCGGGCGAAATCGAATACAGGCTATTATTCTTATCTCCAACAACAGATTTGTGTATTAAAATATTATTGTCCCGGATTGTTGAATTGATGTTAATTCGCGACTTAAACAAATTGACAATGTTAAGGGAAACCTACATCTCATTGTGCTAAACATAGCCGTGATGTCGTGATTTACTATGAATGAGTTGGATACCTGTTAGTATAGTCACGTCAGTGCGTGAGTGGTACGCTATCCTTTATCGATGCTACTCTTAAATGGATGTTTCGGTGGCAGACATTGTGACAGCTATACGGAAAAGAAAAATATTCCAAACCGTTAGTTGAAAACCCCATCTCACAATCATGTACCTAAGACAAGGTACGGTTAATTGATTGGAATCTATTTTATTTGTATAAATCCTCAATTCTTGCCTGGATTGGACCATGTAGGAGGTCTGTAATGTCATAACGCTGAACGTTCATCGAATGATCTATTTCCTATCTTCTTGTTGATTTATCTTTGGAACTCCTGAAATGTTTTGAATGTTTCCAAACAATGTTCTCTGTTTTTTTAATATTTCATCAAAATCACATCAATTACTCTACTGCTGCCAGATGCATTCAAAAAATTACCACCAAATTTGAAAAGTTCATATACTCGCCATACAACTTCTAAGAGTATATACCTAGTATTTGACCTAAAGGTGTAGACAATTTTCAGTATTTTTTTCAGAAGCAATCAACATTGACTGGAATATCTCTTTGTTTCATTCGTCCTATAGGCTACATGAGGCACTGCAAAACTCAAACATTACGATGTAATTTCTCCTGTCGCAGAAAATAGATGTCTTTGCCGAATTATGTTTGTTGTTACTCTCCTTTTTGATAATCCTATTTCAGCGAATGCTACCGAAGAGGAGATTCACTATGTAAGAGAAGTGGCATTCGAGAGGATACGCGAGGCACGTAATATGTTACAACTAGTTTTACAATATATGTCCACCAATTTGACTATCAAATTATGAATATCTTTATTGATCCTGTCTTTGGGTAAATTCATCATCCACTTCCCTACACAAATGACTACACCAACCTCATGTCGCCTTCCCCAATTTCTCCAGTAAATGGACCACAAAAGAATTGTTGACAGGGGTCATCAACAGTAGTTCTTACATTCGCTGTCTGTAACTGCCTTCATTATTTTCCATTGGTGTTTCACTTCTTCATCCTCTTAATGCAAGACTTTTATATGTATCATACCACAATTATTAAATGTAATATACGTTTCCCCGAGAGGTTATAAGTCCTAAAATAATAGAATGCAGTGATTGCTTTTGGCATATTTTCAGATATCATAATTGCATTTTCTTCTTATTTGTTGAAGAGCATCAATCAAAGTACATGTGGTGCGATCATGAAGGATGGAATATTATTAAAGCATTTTATAATTTCCGAGAGAGCAATCGAAAGGATCATAATTAAGTTTGGTAAACTTGTTTGTCCTCTTCTGTCTCAAACTTTACACTGTCACTGTTTGAAAATTTGTGCCAAGCCATTAGCTATCATATGGTGTGTAGGATATGCCAGTTGAAGAAAAAAAAATGTTTATGCTTTACGGAGTTTGAAAGCCGATGAATTTAGTTTATACTTTCAATGGAGTAATTACTTGTGGTACGATATAACATCTTTTTCTCTATCTCTAGCTATATCTTAAGTGCAATAATTTGACGTAATACCACGATTTCGTACAAAAAGATTGCATCTTATTCTGTACTCCTACATATCAGATGATATGCTTAACACAAAACTGATCATAAATAATAAAGTTCCTTGAGAGTATACATGCTGATCAACATGCATACTATATCATCCTCTCAGTTGGGCCGTCATGAACGAGTTCGCAAGAACTTATTAAACAGGTATCGTCACTGGTATGGGAGTGTTAGGGTAAAGAAAATTGTCTTCATTAAACGTCGATTCGTATATGTACTGATTGTGTGTAAAAATAAATGGGCCTGGCGCTTCGATCCTAGCAGGATCTTCTTCAGATTGCCAGGATCGAAACGTCAGACCCACTTTTACACATTCTCTTACACAGGCTATTTAGTGGATAAGCAGTTTGCTAACAGGTTTGTTCTATTCTGTACTGATTCTAGCAGTGTGCTGAATGGTTATATTTAAAAATCTAATTCACCCCCCTTTTGCAATATTTCAGTGGTATACTGAAGGTTTGACAGAAATACTAAAGAGAGGAAACATTTGCCGCAGATCGTTCGTTCGAATCAGTTCGTTCGACTTGAAAATATCAAACATATCAAATTTAGTATTTTCTTTATTGTCCTTGAGTTTTCTCCTATGTAGATACAAGGATCGCTTTGCCTAGCATCGTTAGTACAGCTTGTGGTTGGTTTCAGTGGAATTGTTGGTTTACTCCTTCCATTCATTGGTCCAATTACAATTGCAACAGAACTGATACTGATTGCAATACCCCTGATACCCATAGCATCAGATGCGTGTGGAACACATTGGGGCATATCTTGCATGTAAGTAACTTAAAGGACTTATAGTAAAATCACAATACATTGACAGGGGCGGTGGAAGAGGGTTCAACCAGGAGGGGGGGGGGGGGGGACATTACCTTCCAGAGGCAGTGATATATGAGATTTTCCTCTAATTTTACACTGCACAAAGTTACCTCAAAACTTTCTTACAAAATGAACCCGCTGTGTATTCCGTACCGCATATTCCATTGCTGGAATATTTTTTTTCAATATAAGGCCGAGTACTTTTTAAGTAAAGAATGGAAAAGTGTACTTTATAAAAGGACACTTCTTACATATGTATAGGGGCTACTTTAGGTTTTCAACAATTCTTGGGTACGTGCTTCATGTGCTGTCCTCTGGATACATTGAGGATAAATGATAAAAGACTAACGAAAAAACCTACATATATTCTACTCTGTTTCATCAAGCTCCGGCTATTCAATAAAAAACGATGATGTGACTGAAAGTTGGTATCAGTTTCGGGGTTTTCTTGACAATAATTTTACGATAATGTGCACCATACTGGTCAAACTGATATGTGCATATATATAGGTTACTTAAGTGGTAGTATTTACATTAAAGAAGCAAAACGCCAACAGTTTCAGTCGAACTTGAACATAAATTTGATATATTGAAAAGCAGTATTTTGTGTTCGTGTTTCCAAACTGTTTACTCTATTACTCAAAGCCCATTGTCTCTTTCCTTTCTAGATGCATCTTCTTCGTCGTGCTATTTTCGCAGTTTCTAGACAAATATGATATACCTTGCCCGAAAAAGAAGAAGTTCGCCTTATTCACCTTTTTCCCGGTAGGACACTTACATTCTCCACTATTTGTGTTTATGCAATTTCAAAAATATCTCATATTAGTAGCCTATGCTCTTTTGACATACCTCCCCAACCCAACCGCCCCCCTACCCATCGCCTCTCCCTGATCGCAATCAGCTCTTAAGCGAAATTGTTCACATAATAGGTTTCTAAAAATTCCTTATTCATCCTTGCAGTGTTATCACTTCGGTGTTAAATGATTAAATACGAAAGCAAGGAACATTTATTAAGTCATACAGAACTCTGCCTAGTGCTATGAACATATTTTCATTTCCAGATATTATTAGCAGTTGGCATAACGTGGGTGTTGTGTCTCGTATTGACAATAACGAATGTGTTCCCAGAAGACCCATCAGAATACGGGTACAAGGCGCGTACGGATGTTTACACACAGGCAATAAAGGACTCGGTTTGGATCAGGATTCCATATCCCGGTTAGACTATATTTTTCATCCAGTTGGGGTCACCTTTGACTGTACTTTAATGTCCCTGCTCAAAGCTCTCGTACTGACAGAACAAACAGTATGAACATAATGTAGGTTTCTGGCAGATCAAGGCTTGGCACTGTTCATATTGTCAGTGGGGGTGCTTTGAAACATGATATGGGACACGTACCAATTATCAACAGGTTCTACTATACCTATGGCAAGCCATTTTACACTTTAATGTCTCCTTAAGTATATTTTCAAATAATTACAGATATCAGTAAATCGTTTAGTGATATCATTAAAACCAATTCGAAATATATCGGTAAACCAATTAATGAAATCAATAAATAAATCGAATTTGTGATATCGAAAATTTGATTTCTTGATATCATTAAATCATTTCATGATATCATTAAATCATTTCATGATATCAAGAAATCATTTGTAGATATCTATAAAGCAATTCAAGATATCTGTAAATATGGCGTTGTACATATAAAGAATTCCATCATATTTAATGATATCATTAATTCGAATTAAGGATAGGTACATATATCGACGAATCGAATTAATAGTATCATTAAATATGGCAGAATTCTTGATACGTACGCCATACCTAAAGATATCAATAATTCGAATTAGTAATATGTACATATCGTTAATGGGAGATTCCATATGTGTCGTAAGGGACAATTCGGAGAATTTTTTTTCCCTCAAATTCACACTCGTAATTGCTAATGATGTTCCATATGTTTGATAGTGATGAGGGAGGTTGTATTCTTAGAATACTAACTATAATAACAATTAAAGTTTTCAACATTCTTAGTGGGAAATATTTAAGGAATAGTGACATTTCGTACGGGACACTTCACTGATATGACTGGGTTTTTTTTGCAAAAAGTGATAGGTTCTGTGAAGTGGCTGCTGATATTCAATTATATTTGCCTAAATTTAATTCCTAACATATTGATGTAACTATCAAATGCATATTAAGACCTAATATATCAGTCTCATTGGCAGGATGGAGCCCATACATCAGTATGTCGCACGGGACATTAAAAAGCATGTCGTACGAGACAATTTGTCCATTGGCCTAAACCTTAAAGTTGGAAAACTGTACATTATCCACTCCCTTTTCCATTTTATTATATAAATTGAAATCACAACTTTTGGATGTCACTTGAACATTCACATTAGAGTCTTTTAAATCTGTCATTGGTGGGGTAAGAGTCCATTAATCAGTATGTATGTCGTACGAGACATACAAAAGGCAAGTTGTACAATGTCGAGCACATAAACCAGCATGTTGTAAGGGAATTACAGTAATAACCATGCCATACGAGATGTTTTGTCTGTACTCTAAACAGTATCGAACAACTGTACTTCCGACCTGTCCCTATTTTTTTCCGTTTTTATTTTACATGTAATTAGTAAAACATGTTGATCTTATAAGTCAAGTAGTACATTACAGTTGTTAAGTTTGTCATTGGTGGGTGGAATGCAAACATCAACATGTAAGGAACATAAAAAAAATTGCATTATACAGAACAATTTGTATGTACTTTTCACAATTGAAAAGGAAAACTCCATACAGAGTCTCTATACAAAATATGTCAATCTATCTGAATATTCTGCTATTTGAGCAATAGGACAAAAAAGGCAACATGGAACATCTAGTGCGATATTAACTATAGTGTAGAATCTAATTGTAGACACAGTACTAAGTATTCCAAAGTAGGATTTGGATTTTGGATTATGTTCAATCTGCAAGCAGTTTAATAAGTGGTGAGCCCTACAGTGAAGCAGTCATATACGGTACATAACCCTTGGTATTAAAGGCGAGAGCGAAGCAATAAAAACTGTGTACTGTAATCAGGTCAAGTTTATCAAACAGCAAAGAACTCTAGTATGCACTGCGGCTTGCCTGCTTGTTCTTATACGTTGTACAGAATTGTCACTACTACTGACGTTAACAATAAAGACCCGTGCAACAGTTCTTGATTGAGCCTATATTGTACATAAATTGCATGGTAGGCACGTACTGTGTACCAAACCTAACGCAAGACATGTCCGTCTCTCAAAATTCTAAACTGTCCTTTCTTGCTCAAAATCTATTCATTATACGTCAAAGGTTGTGTTTCAATTTCAATTAGAAAATAATTGATTTGAAAGTTAAGTCACATTTTGTCCCTCGGAGAAAAAAATGTTCAGAGTCCCTCGTGGAACTTCCCTTGATCATGATCTAAGTGTGATTAAGTTCTTGTTTATGGTTGATAATTAAGATGTACTCTTCCTGTTTCATAACTGTTCAGATATATTAAGAAATATAACTTCAAGGTTTTAATAAAACAATTTTAACATTTTCATTTGATGTCTGTCCCTTACGCACAAAATTGGCCCTATAGTTAATTAAACGGATGCAATATCTTATTTTAATTCAAGACGAATTTACCATATTATGTATTATTAACTTTAAATAGTAATTTAATTAAGAATTTTATACTAGGATATTTTGACAGAGAATTGAAAAACGCTCATCATTCAATATTTTCAAGGTTGAACTTCTGCATATTTGTCCAATACCAAAATTAATGAATTACTGTAAATGTAACATCAGTTTTAGAGTATTAAATATGGCGGAATTCGTGGATATGTATGCCATATTTAAAGATATACAGAATTCGAATAAGTGAATGTACATATCGTCAAATCGAATTGATGATATTAAATATGGCGGAATTTCTTGATATGTAGGCTATATTTAAAGATATAAAGAATTCGAATTAGTGGTATGTTTACATATAGTTACATAGAATTCGTGATATGTACATGGGCCTATATGATTGTCCATGGCATTGATACTATCATAAATATGACGGAAATCCGGAGATGTAGGTCAGTTTTAATGATATCTGTAATCCATTCACTGATATCTGTAAAATAATTGTTGATGTCATAATAGTATTAGTGATATATCAAGAAAAAAATATATTTTGAGATATCAACAAAATTAAAGTTTAAAATCAAAAATGTGATTCAGTGATATCATAATGACAATAATTTATGATTTAAAAAGTATCAGCACCATTGGAAGATATCTTGAATTCATTTAAGATTTCACTAAAAAAAATAAGATATCATTAAAAGGTTTAATGGTATCTGTAATTATTTGCTGATATCCTTAGATAGAGATTAAAAAGTAAAACGGCTTGCCATGTAGACCTCCATGTACATATTCATCGCCGATGTTCTGAGTATACATTGCCATTTGAGTTTTGACCTTGTTCTATGCATCTTTCAGTGGTCGCTTTATACGCTTACTGCTGTGTGTTAACAATGATCTAATGTTTATTAAAAATAACACAGGGGACAAATAGCAAAAAACAAAGTCACCGAGTCAACCTTGTACTTCATCCCGTAGCTTTAGCAGCATAACCAGATAACAAAGTATAAGTAAAGTTGCACCAAGAGTTGGCAGTTAACCGTTTCGGTGTACTTATTTTATTATCTTGAAATATATACCTTCACAAAACTCCAGTCTCCGTTCAATAGTTTCTCTGTGTGCATGCCCGCTTAATAACTGGTTTCTATAGCAGCAATGGTTTAAAGCACGCCAATGAATACCTGCAAGGATATATCTTATGGTTCACCACCCATTATCGCTTCTCGACCTTTTGGCTAAGATCATGTATAGTATCTGTTCCCTTTCGAGGGGAATGATGATGCACACCCGACAATGATCACACAGTCACAGTCCCGATGCAAGGGGAATTGGGGTTGAGAGCTGATTAGTCGTTCGGTAGTTTGGTTTTCGTAACCGGGTTCTTTCCTGGGCGACTTTTTCTTAAAAAGTACCACCCATTATCCATCAGTTTTACAGCTCTTTTCCACACGTAGTTAGTTGTGAAGTTTCGTGCGAGCCAGTGGTTTGAATATACATCTAGGAAATACTATGTACAATTTTTGCAAGTGGATATTGCAGGAGTGAACGAGATTATACCTGAACAACACTGACTATATTCCTACTAACACACAAATTGTAGTATTACACTTTGGTCTCCATTAGATTCATCCTTATGCCATTGTTATATTTGTGGTAAGGGAGAGACATGGCGAATAGCCTAGTTCCAACCTTATTATCACATTGCTTGAGGAATGCAGACTAACATGTAATCATGCATATACAGAACATTGGGTTTCTAGAGTTTCATGGTAATTTTTACTCCCTTCCCCGCCCTCCCAGGAATTATATTTACTAGTGTATGTATACATATAGGTTTCAATCCGAATTAAAAAGTGTGTGTGGGGGGGGG
>KN888937.1:14752-25144 GCA_000934455.1 Apostichopus parvimensis | reverse complement strand
TGATGATGATGATGATGATGATGATGATGATGATGATAATTAAGATGATGATGAGGAGGAGAATGATGATAATCATGATGATGAGAATGAGGAAGTAATTGTAATCGTAATCACAATTTAATCATCTTAATCATACAAATTCTTTAACAACTAATATAATGTCATTTTATCACTGAAAAAAGTCGTGACATCTATAATATATGATTAATATGCTTAATATATAACTTACAGTTAGCTGAAAACGTTTATAGTTATTGTCCTAATAAATCAAAGTTAAAACATGTTTTCAAGTTTTGAACTAACTGCTGTGATATTTACGAAAGCTGGTTTGTAGCAGTCGTTTCGTTTGTGTTGTGTTTGACAATGACTAGGTAATAGTCTTTGATATTTAGTTGTTAACACATTAACGTAGTTTAATCATATAAAATACTAGACTACGTTTAACCCTACATGCAGGCATTTGTCATTTGTTTGATCGTACATGTGTCAGTGTCTAGTCAGGTATATATCGTACTACACCTTACCTTCGGATCCAGGTAATAAACGATGCAGGGTGCTTCGTAAACCATGAAGCTCCAATTTATCAAGAGCAGTTAACAAGGGTGAGATGTCATTAGGCTTTATTTTACCCCTTTCTTCCATTAAGGAGACCATGAGTAGCCCAGGGCTGCTTTTCGTATGTCGTAACTCGTCAATCTTAGCAGGAGGAAACATGAAGAACGTTGCAAGACTGAGTATGATTTCAGTTGTGAGGAGCTCGGCTAGTCGTATCTTGAACCTGCCAAAATCTGTAAAGAGAATGTTACGAAACATGAACGGTCTTTTTTTTTTTAAAAAGGGATCCATACAAAGCTTCCCAGCCCTATAATATAAAAAATGTACTTAAATGTACCACTACATCATAAGTTCCGATCTCTTCTCATTCGGTTTAAGATGTACACAGCATTTCCATAAACTATAACTGTGTAAAGACAATGGTGATATCACATGGATACTATCTATATATCAATATTGTTACTAATAATGTATATTGCTCTTGTCTGTGCTGATAAATGCTACCTAATATACAAATAAGAAACTTGAATCAATAAACAAAAAAATGGAGAAATCAGCGGATTTGCATATCTCATAGCAAACATCATTCATGAAAAATTGCTTGATAGAGTGCGCTACATATCGTCCTAAATGCATAAACCTCGTTTATGAACTTCTTCCTGACTAAACAGTAATTTCTTTTCACCACTTTCACCACGGGCGTTTCTAGTGCCAACTCTTTGCATGGATTGAAGTATAGACGTCAGGAATCAAGCGTAATCTGTACAGCTTGTGAGAAATGTATGGCATTATTAACTCGGAGTAACGTATAAACTGTCATTAAATTCTAAGTTTGACCTTCTTTTAAAGTTCCTTTCCTGGAAAACAAAGAAATACAGTTCACATGGAAACCGTTTTGGGCCGTTTTAGGATTTAGGATGATAAATCTGAAGGCGTTATGTTTATGCACATATCCATTGATCATCTCAGTACCATCTTCACAATTATGACCCCGTGCCTATTCCTAATTATTTCCATTTCGTGTTCAAATTAACTTTCTCCAAGTTACTTATTTCAAGCGATTTTGTCGTACTAATATGTTGACCAGCATGCTAGCAATATACTACTTCTAAGCCTAACGTATATACTGTAGCTACGTATGACACTGATAGGCTAGGCTACGTAAATACCTCCTAAGGTATATGGATCAAACGATGCGGAAATCAATGCCTTGACCACCTTGTTTCTATATAACAGGTGACTTACCTTGTCTTGCAGTGACATTTTCTATTTTTTTAGTAATTGGAACTAATTTTTACCACATAACAACCGCATTCGTTTGAAAAACTCTAAATATTTTTTCGTATGTTATATTGCTAGCTTATTCGTGATTAAGTGTACACTAAATTGACCGTTTGCACGTACGTACGTGCAAAATATTTTTAATGTGTATATTGTAGTGAAGTACAGTATTGCCCACAACTTACTACAGTCGCCATAATCATCATATCCAAAAAGAAAAAAACAACTGTACATAATTATTCGCAAAAATATTACTTTCTAGTTTACAAGAGATGAATCATATGATACATTACTCTGACAAAGTCAGTTAACCCATATTAAAGCATTTCAATAATTATTTAATTAAAATAATACGGAAAAATAAGAACTTGGTCGCGTGATCTGTGTTGCATATCAATGAGATATTAGATGGCGATCTGTCAATTGATTTTACCTAACAAAACCAAGCGAATCCGATAAAACTACTGAATCGATCGCCACGGTTTTCACATGATTGTAAAGTTTATAAATGTTAATATAAAATAGTTTGCCCCATTAGTATTCCCAAATGACCAAGTTAGAGCCTTGTGAGTATATAACAACATAAACTTTCGGGGGTTTAAGAATATTTCCTGAGATAACGATATTACTTTTAATTTTCAAACTATCAGCCTGACAAAAAAAACAACATAGTGAACATTCATGTATTTAGCATTGTCGGATAGATAACTGTTTAAGTTAACAGAATCACTTTAAATGCAGGACGGAGTCGTATATCTCAGAAATCACACATTGAACTACGTAATTATGGGCTAGTCTGATGTTATGGAATGGAAAATTCGACAATATTTTCATTTCTGGTCACCATCGTTAAGGAATGAGGCAAAGCAGGAAAAGACCGATACCCAAGAAACACGAGCACGTTTACTCACATATTGGTTCATTATATAAGGGAATAGATGGACCTGCTGTCATAATATGAAAAACTAAATAAAGTAAACAAACGGGCGTGTGCTGGCGCACTAGTGTACTGGTCTGTTTTTTTCTTTTGTGTATGAACAACGATATGAGATTATACCGTCTTCATTTAAATGTTGAAGATTGCAGTCATCTATTTCTTAGAAAGGGGGTCCATTTTGACCCTATTTTCTTAAGGCATTTTGACAAGTCCACTCAATCTTGAAATTAAGTTGGTGTTTCAAGCCAGTTACCTTTTAAACCACATATGTTGATAGTATGTAATACTGAGTTTACGTGGTCAAGACATATCTGGTAGTACATGGTTTACCCATTTCTTCTGTAACAATTTCAATTAAATTCAATGCTTTCCTATGGAGCTCTTGCAGAGAAAGTCCCTTTTTGATTGATTTTACCTATACCATTCGTTTTGATGCTCTTCGATACACCAAATTCTTTCATTTGAAACATTTTAACCAAATGCCCATAGTAACCACATAGTTTGATATATATTTACTATTTCAAATGTAAGGATACCTGTCTATTCAATATTACACCTTGGTGTGACAGCAAAATGACATTATCGTTCCGTTGTGAGAGTCCCCATCGTGAGATACATTCCTATCAAGTTTGAGTAGTTTGAAAGGAGCACTTTTGACACATAATTACTCAAAAAATATTGATTTGTCCTTTGAACCCTTTTACTTTTACCTTGGTTACTATGGTAACCACATATTTTGTTGTAACTAGACGTTCACATATTAATATTGCATATCAATTCAATATAATCGCTTGAAGTTAGGGCATAAATCACCTTCAACTTAATTTTATATCTTTCGTTTTGGGTCTGCAGACACAGGTTCTCATCACTGTGCACCTTCCTATCAACATCCGATTTGAAGGAGTGTTTGATAAAAACAAATTCAAATGTAAACCACATGAACATCCAAACATATACATGTGGAGTTTTACCCCTTCAAAAGTATTAGAGTTCTGGTCACACTCGGTCACCCCACCATGTGTTACCCCCGAGAATCGCTACTGAAATATTTGAACTGAAACCATTATAATAGTTGCTATGGCAACTGTGACCAACGGACTAAAGTACCTTATTCTCCTTATAGGCAGCGATAAAACAGAAAATGATGAAAATATGTCGCTCCCCACGGATTCGTGGATTAAGCTAATCTATAGACAATGTAATCATCAGGAAGCAGAAAGAACTTACTCATGTTGGTGTTATCCGATAAAGTTTCGGTAGCGGGAGATGCATTAGCCATTCTGTTTGTTTTTTGTCTTCTTATCTTGTCTGAAAAAAGAAAAGGCAATCAGCTATCAAACAATTATATATTTGACACATTAGCATATTAATGAATAAATAGTGTTGGTGTTGATGTTAATGATGGTGACGGTAACGGTGATAGCGGTGGCTATGAAGATTATGATAATCATTCCATAATGATGACAATCACGATTGCGATAACAATTATGTTACTTTTGTGTGAGCCAGAGTCACTATGAAAATGTAAAACAGGGCCGGACAAAATATATTTCCCTCACATTAGGTCAATAATTATGATCTTAATTGTTACTCGGGTTCTGTGGATATGCAAAATGGTTCAAAGCACAATGTCTACACGAACAATAACATCATACATTTCACGATATGATATATAAGTTTATTGCAATATGAAAGGTCTATACTAGAGGATTGATCGAGATTATCTTGTACCAATTACCAGTTAAGAATAAAATATTGTAATTGTTCAAGAATCCATTTCCATTATCGGAATTTGGAAAGCATATATTCCATCTACATCAGCTTAAATTGTTGTTTGTGTTGTTGAGAATTGTTGTTCTAAACATAATGTTGGTGTGTTTAGTGAGTCCGTAAAACCAGTCATCACTGACAACATAAGCGATGATTACTAAGTTCATTGAAAATTAAGTTATTATCGCAAAATAATATTAAGCAAGCTTCGAAAGAAAACCCAGTCTTAAATTGTCTCTCCCTTAGTATTGCATGTGTCACGAATGGGTGAAATTAGTGTGAGGATGTAGCAGACAGAATAAACAACATAACATATATTTTCTGTTTCATCACTGGTCTGGTGGCACCCCGTATTTAAGCATGAAATTAAGACTAATAATTGGTAAAATCAAGAGGGAAGTGGGTAAGAATTAAATGAACCCCCTGACACACTGCAAAGATAAGAAAAAAGTAAAAGTGAAAAATATGAGAAATGACTTTACAGTATACAGTTGTCTGGCTATCCCCTTGCAGATTATAAAAGTCAATATTACAGCAACCTTCCCGCGCTGGGCCGTGGCTGTCCGTGTGACACGTATACCCTGAAGTGTGCTTAAATAACCATTGACATTGCCCTTTGTGAGTAGGTTGGGGGCACATCATTACTCGTTGGTATAGTGACTAAAATTGAGAGCACGCTCACTGGTTACTTTCCTTTTTGTTTCTGAAACTTTTCTTGTGAAACGTTTTTGTTTTTAACAGATGTACTCTTTTAGTACTTCGTGTTCTTTTCTTTGATTTTACGTCCCTTTTTTCTTTTCTTTTTTCGATTTTTTTTCTCTTCAGCATGACCGATGGAATCTGTAAACTGATAGCAACACAGAAACCCTTTAAATAATTCAATAAATAAAATAGCGTCAAACAACGTTGGTTACAACCAAACATAGTTCTTATGGTATTTAACAATATTGAATTCGTAAATAGTATAAAGAGTTTCTTTTGAGTTGAGATTGTGTTCGTGATCGTGTTCGTTTAGCCGTTGAAAGTTTGTCACCCTGGCCTTTGTATGTACGCAACCAACATAAAAGGCATTGATCTAGTTTTAGTAATTTAAGCATTCCATACCATACCTTGCAGTAGAAAAGCTGTTACTTGTCAGTAAAACACACCCAAGTACACGTTAAGCTATGTTACCACGACTTCCACGGATATAGTCAGGTAAAATCGAGTCGATCAGAAAATATAGTGACAGATATGTAAGGAATTTATAAAGTTTGAATGTGCTGAGAATTTGATTAAAAGATTCATGTTTTCCTTTACCATTAACAATAACGATCAAAGGATAGCGAAGTGATTTTATTTTGTAAAAAATTGTATTTTGCTGTAAACATGTATAATGAGGATTACCGGGAGAACAGAGACGGTGGGTGGGGGGTGTTAAACAACGAAAAATATGTCAGATGAGGTTCTATTAATTGAAGTACAATCAATTTGTTTTAATTTTTGCAGGGGAGACTCATGGAAAAGGTGAGAGTTAAATCTAAAGGTAGAATGGGATTGAGATTGGGATGCAGGTGGTTAAAGTTCAAAGAAAGTTTAACAATCTTGGTGTTATAGCAAACGCGTCATTTCATTTTGTGCTTAAAAATGACAGTTACTGTAGATAAGATATCGCATTAGCAGGACGGTTTGCAAAGGTTGTTTATTATGCAGATCAGGGATGTCTAATGGAAGACAAGGAACAGGAGAGTTGTGAAAGAGGATAAATAGACACAACGGGAGTAAGTCAGAGAGCTTTGGTATTTACTTACCTTAGGAAGAGAATATTTTGCTATTTCTGATTGTGTATTAGACTTCTATTTATTCTACGAGGAAAATGAGGTTTGTGATTCGAATGTGTCTAGCATAACACTTCATATGCTTATGTAGATTAGTGGAAGTAGCAAATTACACGCCACTGCAAAGAATAATGAACCAGACATTGGTTGTACGCATGATTACACACAGATGTTTGTAGGATTGTGTACGTATTGCTGTAGGCTATCGTTAAAACAAGTGCAGCAAACAACTGCAGAAGCTCATGTAATTTTCTATTTGGGAAATTTGGTTTTAATTGTGCATATTAAAGACATACGTGAGATAACGGAGTTATTTCTTTTCCTCTCACCTCCTTTCCCCCTTGCCTGATGCTCCTACATAGCAGCCATAATTGATTAAAATGAGAGACGGTTGTAAACATTTGTATTTTTTTAAATAAAATAAAATAAAAAATTCTAATTTTTGTTCTCTCAATTAGTAACTTACATAAGTTTGTAAGTTATAAGTCTAACAGACCGCTGGAATCTTCCGTTAAACTACTTTTGATTCTTGAATACAATATATTCGTGGCCTGAACCACATTTAAATTGTCACCTAATTTCTGTCCCGTTTGGCGTTCCATACAATCGGTGATATGATCTCCTTGGAACTGTTTTGAAAATGTTTTCGTATTTTATGTGTATCGACACACGAATTGTATTGCCTTCAATCCGAAAAAAAAATCGTGTTGTCTTCGCTTTTCTATACAAATACCGTGCGCAGACATTAGGAGCGCCTGTCTTCAAAAGCAACTAAGTTCACAATCGTATCGAAATATAAAGTTCGTCAGTTTGATGAATTTGATGTATTTGATTACACCATTTGCTTAATAATACCACTATACAAAACTGGCGTACCAACAGGAACACTAAAGGTTTAAGTGAAAGTAATCCATAGTTGATAATTATGTTTACTGCTGATATTACTCCAAGTACAAATGTTCACAACATCTTAGTTTAGACCTAACTTGCCCACAAATCATATAATGATATTGAACTAGGCTAGGCCTATACCTGTACCGCGATATAGTTAGATACAATTAGACACCATTTAGCGAATTATTGCATTATCTGAGGTTAAGTACATTAATTAGAGAAATTATACACCGATATGATACCAAGGTAAAGTTGCAAGATAGTCTTGCTAAGTACTGCTAAAACTAGAACACAAATTACCCGGAATTCCCCTTATTTGTGTAGGTAGAACTAACGTTATGCTTAGGGCTTAATAATGATGTAGTAGTTGCTACTGCATGGCATTGTAAGTTTGAAGATGTTACTTTCAAGTTCGTCTTAGCCTACTGTGTGTACCCATACATATAGCATTTGAACCACTATTCCACTGGTACCGATAAAATATTACATTAATATGCACATATGAACTTGATTCAGCTAGCCATGGCTGTTACAGAGTGTTGGATTAAGAAGAAGGTTTACTTTGCCTTATATCTGATCGGATGGGTACACTTATTGGGTAGAAGTGCAGAGGCGGGCAATAGAGAAGGGTCCTGGAGTGAATCCCTGGAGTATGTAACACTTTCAGATACTATTTGTTTTCTCATAGAGATTTTAAAAGACATAAATAATTGTCGGTAATCCATTTATGTATTCAATTTTTTTCTGGGGGGGGGGGTGGTAGGAATATATGAAATCACGTCTACCACATAGCTCCTGCCTTTGGTGCTAGTAGGGGCATACCTAAAAAGGGCAATTTTTCTTTGATATAGCTAGACTTATTCCGGTTGCAATGATTACATGCGATATTAACATGGAAAAGCAACATATTTTACACTCTTAGTTGAAAATGCCATCTCAATAACATTCCTAACTCTAGAAATGGTTCTTTGAATGTCAAGTATTTTGGGCAGGAAATAAGTATCTTACTACACAAATTGGAGGATCACGTGTAGAGGATGTTGTGTGTTATAATGTCAGCATATTATCTACAAAAGATTGTTAATTTACACTTAAGATGTAACGATGTGTGATACATTTTTCATGTTTTCATATGTCTTTTAAATTTAACATTTCATCACTATTGAACAGTTTTGTAAAAACATTATTGGGGACAAATGATATGTACAGTTTATAGGGGAAAATGACATTTCTACTGCCACAATGATCTTACTAATTTTTCTGTTGACACATGTCAGCATAAAACATCAACAAATATTGAGAATGTGTATCTCCACATCTCCAAGTACTATGAGGATGTGGTTTTTTAACCTAAAGATGCAAACAATTTACAGCAATTGTGTTTGACGAAAAAACTTTAGCCTCCGCAATACAGGACTAGTAATACGTAATGGTGCAGATCTCTCCTAAGGGAACACAAAGCCAAGCCTTTGTTGCAAAAGCAATAGTCTTTCATGTTTTGTGAGTATGTTATTCGAGCACTAATGGCTGCCATTAACTTTAAGCTCAGGAAAGCAGTGGTTGCATCTCCATTAGTCATACAACCGTTTAATACAGTTCTATACGAAAGATAAAACTTCTCAAGTTGGTGTGCATATTTACAAGTGACATCTGAAATTTTCAGCAGAACCAGTTTACGTTCGTCTCTAATTTCAAATTTCTGTTCAAGTTTGTATGGTTGTAAAACAGACTAAGTAAAACAACATTTTATTTGCCACTATTTTCTCTTTTGTATTCGCAAATAACCGTTACGTCACATTGTATGCATACAGCCTTAGTCTATAGGCTACAATGGTACTTTCGAGATGCACTTCCTTATTCCACAGCGGTTTCTTTAGTGCGCAGTCACGGAACTCGACTGAAACGGACCACACCCTAAAACAGACGTTTAAGTGCGGGTATGAAAATACAGTGTTAGATCACGTACATATCCCATATACATACGCTATATGCTTCACGATATTGCACAAAGCTTATGTGCTAAGGGATTTTGGCAAACACATGCATAATGATTTTGAAAAGAACTAGTACTAAGGGGACTTTAAATGCATTCTACCTTATCTTTTTAATGGGCTTTACTTCCTCAGATTATGTTCTATTTAAGAATATATATAATTTATTTATTTTCAAGGCAGAATTGAAGTGTCCATAACCACTATAAATACGACGTCGTATCTTCATTATTTGCTCCCTCTGACCAGTAAAATTACAAGATAGTCCCCTCTCTGCCGCTCTCCTTGAAAGAGGTCAAACTTAAGAGTGGCAAAAGGGAACCTACTTGATAACACAGTTTTTAACACCACCATAAGGTAACGATAAATAAATATTCTTAAACAAAATAACACCCATTCAAAATTGAGATCGCAAGTAGCTACTTTTTTTCCCCCAAACAATCCTAACAATTGACATAGGCCAACTTATGCAAGTGACGAAGTGTGAACAATTGTATGTGCCTGAGTTAATAGACAAGTCGTAATGTTAATAACTTTATCGCAATGTTATTACTGTAAAATAAAACCAAATGAGTTGTAGCCCACTAGACTGGTCTGTAACAATAGAGAGATATATAAAATACTACTATAACGAGCTTAATTCTATGACCTCCATGTAGGCAAACATATAGTATGCACAACGTTGCTCTCATCGGATTGAGCTGATATTTAATTATGACTGGGCCTATACATGAAGTCATAATTACCTTAGTTTGTACGTCCACTTCAATTCTCCTGATCCAATCTTCTTATAAAACAAAGTAAAAGACGGCTCCGTGGTGTATAATAATCACTATGGCATTCTGCCGGCAGCTTTAACGTTAGAGTAGTTCTCGAGAGTGTATGTCATCATAAAGTTTAGTGAAGAGCGCAAACCCGGAAGAGACATTGCCCTTAAACAGTTATAGAATGCTCACGCGATATACATATAACATACACAATATAAACACAATGTAAGGTCAATAGCACGGTTTTCCTTTGTTGGAAAAATCCAAACAATTTATAAATTATTTATTTATTTATGAATCACCTCAATTGAAGTTTCCATTATAGTACTCTGTATGGAATCATAGCCATCCATCTTAAACATGAAATATTAAATGTCTTT
>KN888935.1:48903-68439 GCA_000934455.1 Apostichopus parvimensis | reverse complement strand
TCCCAGAAAATACACACACACAGCTTGCTACCGTCGGTAATTAGACACTAGTGTACAGTCAGTACATACAGCTGCGGTCAATACCCACAGCACAGTGTATAAACGGTACAGCGATGGACATCTCAGGTCCAGCTAAAGATAACAAGGTATCACGTTTCATTACTGTCTGCATTTTTAAGCGACACAAACAAAACGTCACTTGCAAGCAACAGAAAGCTAACTTTTTCAGATGGCCGCGCACGGTTTTGGGAGAGTCTTCAATGCCTTCAAATCTGATATTATTTAAATCTGATATTATTTGGCATCAAGTAAAGTAAAAATACCTCATATCTAACCTTATGTCAGACACTGTTGGAAAGAACCTCCTATCCTTCTTATGGGGCAGTTCTTCGTCCTTGCAGAGAACATCGGTCACAAACTCCTTCAAGAGAAACTTCATATCCGTTATCGTCTTAACCTGAGAACTAGCCTGTAGTTCATGGATACGAGAAATTAACCTTGGATCAAGGATAATATCATCTCTGTCACTCTGCAGATATTGAAGAATAAACATGGTTATAAATGCAGCATATCGATAAAGATCAGTTTTTGAAGAAGTTTCTTGAGAGTGCACGGTGTCATTTTGACACATTTGGGTCAGTAGTGCGTTAACCGATATAAAATTACATCAGGTGTTCATATACCTAATTTATGGAACTCAAAACTGGATGTCGTGGGTGAGCAACAGTTCGTTTACAAAAGAGTTGAAAAAGTCCTCAAATTCAACTGAACATGCTGTACTACAATGCATTACACAGATAAACAGCTAATTATGACAAGAGATATCAGTTTAGGTCTGTAGCCAAACAGGAAGGGAACATACCCCCTGGGCAGACTACTGCACCAACACCTTTTCCCCATTTGTGCCACTATCATGAGTACAAAAATGTCACAGGTTAGGAGAGAAGTGCCCATCCTTAAATTATTGACGCCCCTTTTTAAATTGCTGGTGCCCCATCAACTCAGTATTCCTGGCTACGGGCCTGTATCTTGCTTTTCTGGTGGGGTGACCATGCATGAACTTACATCATCTAGGTGATGCCCTTGATGATCTCCTCTCTTTGGGAAGCTGACATAAAATCTTCTTTCACCAAAGTTTGGATCTTCTCTCAGTACTTCCTTCAACCGTGATGAATTCTTCCTTCGGTTTGAAGTGCCATTATTTGCCTTGATAAAAAATTTAACATATTTTTCCTTGGATAATAACTATAACAGTAACAAAAGCTTGATTTTATATCTCAATAAAATGTTTTAACTTTAAAGTTTAATAGTTCTAGCACAGACAGTGTCATATTCATTTGCAGGAGAGGATAAAATTGTCTCTTTCTTTGTCCTCATCTGGATCGTTTGAAATTGCTGATCATAAATAAAATGAGTAAAATCAATTTTGCTGCTGAAAAACTGTCAGCCTTTATAAAAATTATTACATCAGAACCCAACTTCATCATGTAATGTAGAACACTGAATAATCAATAAGAATGATAAGCATTAACTAATGTAAAACCACTGAATGTCCGATATCTACAGAATCGAGTAGAACTTATTCAGTTGCAAATTACCTCACCTAAGTCAACTCCTCGTATTTTGACATATTAAGGGTTAAATTTCCTTTCGCTAAATAGCTGCAGTGATTTTAGCGAGGTGCCTTAAGTCCTTGAGGTGGCATTATACATTTATTACCTGAAATGATGGAAACATCATGACCTCTCTCATGACGATTCTTGCAGGACAGCCAGTTTTCTTTGTCCCTCTAATTTTTCTGACTTTCTTTGCCGGTGGATTTTCTGACATTTCCTATGAAATTTAAAAAAAGAAACTCCTTTGAAGCCGTTAAGTATATCAGTATGAACTTTTGTGAGCTCAAAATCTAGGTTATTTATGGGTATTAGTAGATGAGTGGCAAGCGCAGTCCGAAAAAGACATTCATTTGAGGGATGATATTCAGTTGAGCAAAAAGCCTTCAAAATTCAAAAGTTTAGACCAAATTTAAGAGTCTAAATATGCCTAAGAATGCACCATTTGTGACACAAATTTTGAAATTTCCCCCTAGCCCACCCACACGGGAGTTGCATTCATCAAACCCACAACCACACTCATCATCCCTAAAACCTACAGCCAGTCCATAAAGATTCATGCCCCTAACAACATCATTGGAGGGAAATTGGGAAATTTGGTTCCCCCCATGCACTTCTGAAATCCTGTGCTTGTCACTGTTATAGGCTTTAAATACCAATTGTTAGTTCTACTGTATGATAATAAACTGAGCTGACATGAAAAAGGTCCTGGGAAGTAGCCTGGACAGATAAATATAAACCACCAGATACAGTATTCACATGACTACTATACCAACAATACTCTTAAATATGCATTCTGAATTCTCTTTCTGCTAATGGAACTTTTTAAAGTTCTAAAGGAAAAAAACACACATAAAGTCGGAGAAACAAACCTTTAATCTTGCTTTCTTTTTCTCTTGTTTGACTTTAGCTTTCCAATCCTTCCCTCTATGACATTCATAAAGTTTGTTGCCAATATGAATGAATGGAATGATATCTTTCCCTGTGTAATCCCACTGGATAATCTGATTACCATCATATGACCCTGTAAAATGAAGCATAAGAACAATATTAGTATGTTTTTTATTTAACATGTCCAAATGTGGATCTTGGGAATTTTCCTTATTATTAATTTATAACTTTTTACCATTAACAGTTTATTTTCAAGAATCCTTGCTAGATTATACATGTGCATGATGAACCGAAAATAGAAAAAAAATCAATGAACTGAATTACTGAAGTATAATTTTAAAGATTGTTCAATTTCAACACAATGATCAGCTATGAGTTGATGGGAGAGTTGTCCCAATCATGTGACATATATCAGAGAAGGCATGGAGGACAACTTAAACTAAACCTTTGCATAAATAATAAAAAATTATAGAATTTCTGGTATATCAGGTATTGGACCTCAATTAAGCTATGACACAGTGAACATTTAGTTGCCGATTTTAATCAATGTCGAATCACTTTCTCTAGTGTCAAAACAGCTAGTGTTTGGCACTGTTTGCAATACATTGTATTTAAGTCTCAATACGTGTTTGCTGATTAATTTCGGAAAACACAAAATATCTGACCTGATATACAGAAAGCTAACACACAAGAGATAAATGGAAAGTGCATGATGCATCATTTAAAATAAACATCATAACAATTAATGTATAACTGACTTCACTTTTGCAAACACATATGAGAGACATGCTGGCACACTTCCAAATCTGGGCTTTCTTTCTGTTGCTTTGATAAAACTATGACATTTGCAAAGTGTGTTACGATTGGTATTGTGCCATAATACTTAATAGGCTACCTTTAGAAAAAAAGTTTAGGCTATGTAGAGTTAAAATTGTTTGTACATCACATACTTTCTCTTAAATTCAAGGCATATAGATCATATAATGTGTACGTAGGGCCATAATAGCCTCTCAAAGTATGCCATACTGCTCATATCTAAATACTGTTAAGCATACTTTGGGTACGCCTTTGAAAAGGGTAGCCAAGCGATACTGTGTTGGTAGGGTATTCCAAATTGAAAATATCTATGCTAGGCCTGTTCATGGCGTTTGGAAAGTATGGATGTGGACATTGCAATGGTACTCTGTGCAAGCAATGGAACTAACAGCACGTAGGCCTAATACACAGCAGACGACACCAAAAGTTTAGGGCTAAGTTGGTATCAAATAATTTCAAGCCGTAAACTTTCCACTAGTAATTTTATTATTGCAATGACTACTACAGCATTTCTAAAATTCGGGGAAATACGTAGAGGGTATTGCATATGTGATACGACCTGGTTTGGCATCACGAAATCATGAATGATTACAGCCGTTGGAATTAGCCTAGTGTTAATACAGTGCTATGACACTCACGCATTTTCCCAAAATGTCCATCCGATTTCAGGACAACAAAGCGAGAACATGAACTCTTTTCAAATTGCTTCTTCAATTTTTCAGCTGCAGCTGAGCTTAAGACATATCCACACCGCCATGTACCCAAATCGTCAAGAGAATTCTCTTGCATTTCCTTGCAAAATCGCTCAAACGTCGTCCGCATTGTACAGTGAGTGCAGTAAACACAGTGCAGGCCCGTACCAGTATACTGGATCCGGAAGTTGGTCACTCGTCAAAGCAACGCTATTCCATACGCACGCGCACTTGCTTCTCCCTTGTTGTCACCGTCACGTCCACTTGTCAGCTTTCAGAAAAAGTCCAAGCTTTAGAGATAAAAAGTTACAATTTTAATTATATTAACGTTTGTTTTTAAAGATAAAATCAACAGAAGGAAACAAGTGTCAGGTTCAAATGAACGGATACAAATGCTCGTTCTTTCCAACCTCACTTAGTGTAATAATAATGCATAGCAGACGACAAAACAAGAATTCCTTGGAAACGTATAATGCGTCTACTGCAGGAACTGCCCTTTGAATTTGAATTTAGCTACCTTACCTTGCCTTGTGTCGACCGTTCTCTGACGGATTTCACAACGTACAAGATAAATTGCGTTCATGTTGCATGGAGAACTGTAAGTGTGCCTATCATCACCGGCATCATTGCAACTAGCTAGGTATATTTTAGTTTTTCATTGTAGCGTAGACTTTGGCTGAACCTGCTTACTGTAAGCTAACGTTATGCACAGGCTAGGCTACATTTAGAAGTTACAGTGTTGTTGGCCTACAGTAGGCCTAGCCTATAATTTAAATTCTGAATAATTATGTCTGTAGCAAGCATACGCACGCAGTCCTAGCCTAGGTCTCAGGAGAGTAACATGGGGTTCCAAAAAGTAGTAATATGCTTAATTTAGGGACTAGCCTGTGAGCGATCAAAATTTTAAAATTTTGATCACAAATATCTGTGGTTAGGAAAGAGCAAAAGCAAAGTCCTACAAGTACAAGAAGAAGCAGAAAAGTGGACTGAACTTGTTTCTATTAAAATCAGTGATATGGGACAAATAATACAGCACAGATAATATTTGGTATTTTAAATTTTAGGGGCTGCTTCATGTAAAGTCAGAAGCTGCTAATCAAGCAGTGATCAAATGCCTAAAACAGTTTGCAAAGGTTTTAGTGTCTTGAGTAAACCAAGGAACTGCTTTACTTCTACAGTTCTAGTGTTAGTGATGATAAGGATATAGCAATTGCTATATCCTTTTCATCACTAACACTAGAACTGTAGAAGTATCCTAGGCTTAAATGTCGTCAAATTCAGCCTTGGGTGTATACAAACTGACTATGCACCAAGATATGAATTTTCTGATTCTAATACAAGATGTTATTTAAATTCCTTTCAGTAAGGATGAAATAATCATGATCAACAAGCAGTAACAGTGAACACAGAAGATGAGCTTTCGGAATCGCAAGGCCTTAAATGGGTGAGGAATTTTGCTTGTCGTGGAAATGGTGAACAGTCTCACTTTACCAAACCTTAAATATTCATTACACTGTGTTTTGCCTCTGTTTATGTAATAATTGTTCACTTAGCATTACTGTTACAAGAGATCAGTATTGATACAGTGTAAAGTTGGTGCAATCTTTGCTCTGAGTTTCTTTTGTCTTTCATCTTACAGACTGTTATATAGACAAGCAGATGTATGGGTACGAGGGGGGGGGGGGTAGAGGCTGCAGCAGGAAAGAGAAATTAACATGGAATTATCGTTTTAGTTTGTGAAAATAACATCTTGCTTTGCAATACTTATGTTTACTAAGTTTAGTTCCAACTTTCCAAGATATAATTTATGGCACATGTGAAGAATCTTTGAAGGCTTAAAAGTGTTTGAAATTCAGATAGACTGATTTTCTTGATGTACAGTACAATGATCAAAGTTTTCATTTCTCCAGTAGAATTAGCTTGTCTTGGTTCCAATGTTAATCAACAGGTTTTACTAAAGTATTGTTTGCTTTCTTTAATCTTGAAGGTCTACTGCTGGAGATGGCGATGACTTCTATAGTGCATTGGCAGCAGAAGCTGAAGATGATCAGGTTTGCATCTTCAAATCTTCATTAAGAAATGGGTTTTGATCTAGAGGTAGAGAAAATTCTCAGCATTATCATCAAGCAATCAACTTTAGGCTCAGGAATATCTATATTGAATATTCAGATCAATTCAGATGATGATTTCTTTATATGATGTTTACTTGCATCCATTTGCAATCTTAAAATGAAATATTATGGGGTAGGTCTGTTAAAGTTGATGATGAAAAAAAACTACCTGCTTTCAATTCATTCTGTTTACATTTTTGCTTTATTAAAAAACAGTTTGTTTATTTTAAACTGAGTGTAATTATACCATATTTATTTTCCAGGGCTCAGATGTTTCAGATGCAGATGTAGCAGCTTTGACAAAAGCACTATCTGTAAGTCCAGTTCTAAATTTTAATACTCAAAGGCTTCTTGTTTTATCTCCCCTTTATGCTTTAAAAAGTCATGGAGATTTTTACATTGAAGCTACAAGACACAACACTTCTACAAGCCAACTAGCTCAGTGATATTTAAAATTGAACTTCATAACCCTGGTGAAGGTAAAATAAATAAGGAAATGAAGTGTTGAATACCTTCAGGAAATCTAGTCGATTTTGAATTTATAATTTAGTTCTGGTACTTCAGCATTGCCTGATATTTCTATATCTTTCATGTTTTGGAAAATTGCAATAAGTAGTCCACTCCACCTCTGAAAATTGGTATGTGTTTTTTTTAAAGTTATTACTTAGCTGTTACTAATAATACATCAGTCCTTGAAATTCTGTTTACTGACTAAATAGCAGTTGGATTTTGCCGTTTGCCTGCAGTAAAAAAAAAAGGTACTTGCCAGTGAAAAGTTAATAATGCCTTTGTATTAATTCAAGGAAAAGGCAAGTGGGAATTTTGTTTATTGACTGTAGATTTTTAATGTCCTGAGAATTTTAGCAAGTGGCTAAATTTGAAATTCTAAGTCTGTATGTATATAATCTGTTTAGGTAATATCTCAAAAAATGGCTTTTGATTATCATGTTTGTTGACCTTTTACCTTTTTTAAGGATATGGACGATATGGATGATGCACTGTTTGCATCTTCGCTGAGAAACAGAAAGTCTTCTACCCTGAAATCGGAGAAACCTGAAGACTCACAGAGAAAAGTCGAAAAGGGAAAGGAACTAATCGGAACAAGGACCCTAACACCTCCCTCGTTATTGAACACAGCAGATAGTAAAAGAAGGACTTTCACTATCAAAGAAGGTTTGGAACAAACAATCAGCTTTGAATCTTCTGGTTATTGGCATAGTGGTATGTTGGAGGGGTGGGAGGAGGGGCAGATTTCTAGATTAACTTTCCTAGAATTCTGGTACAAGTCCTTCCTACTGTCATTCCTCCTCTTTCCTTAATTCCCACCCTTAACTGTATGGCCTTTCCGAACAACAAAAATACATTCATCTTGCAGTATGTTTTCAATTAGCTATTACACTTTGAATTGTACAATAAATGGCTCACAAAATGTGTTTGTTACTAGTCTTCAGACATTGATTCCCAAATTTTAATTTTCCTGCATTTTGCTTAAGTTCCAACATTATAAATATAAGTGGTAGTTAAGTCTTTTAGTTTTTTTAAAGGGCTGTTTGTAGTTAAAGTGAGGAATCAACTGCTAGCCCTTGATAGAATTAAGATAGTGTTAATATCCCCCACCTGTTTGTTGTTGTTTTTATTCCATTTTCTTGTTGTTGTGCTTTTGTCTCTAATTTTGTCAGATGTCCACCTTGGACTTGATGTTATGTTCTTGTCTGGTGTAAATTTTATCTGAAGTTCACAAACAGTTTTGTAGCAATTTTTACCCAAAATTCTCTTTTTTTTTATTGACAGAATCACCTCCAGATAATGAAAGAAAATCAAGTCTGAAGAAACCAGCCAGCAAAAGTTTTGACTTTGGAGGTAACTTGACCAAGTTGCATAATTCATAATCCATCACTTTAGTTTTGTGTTTTTCATTTCACTCTTTGGAAACAGACCATAGACAAAGTTTTGTGTTATATTTGTAGCTATAGAGCATGTGATTCTCCAAATCTGGTATCTAAGATGGGAAAACAGATAGATTATGTCAACATTTGAAATAAGAACATCCTTGACTACCTTTCAACGCCATGTGAACACTTATGTCATGCAGCTGAACGTATCAATTTAGTTCATATCAGTCGATGCTGTTGATTAGTTGAAATATCATCTTACATTGGAATAACTGCTTGAAATTTGGCACAATTGAAATCTCAGTATTATGCTTTTGGTACTCCTCAGTATTAGGAGGCAATACAAGGAGAAATGGAGAAAAGGAAACATATGATGGTGTAAAGACACACAAACACGGACAAACACACACATGTTTGTATTACATTCAGACCGAGGACCCCATTGTATTTTCCATTGTTCAAATCCACGTACCCTAACCTTAACAATACCCCATACAATATAATTCTTCCAAGACGTGGTGATTCTGTAGAAATCACAACCGATGACCTGAAATTCTTTTGTTCAGAATACAAAACAAACGCAGACACAGACACACATAGGGTACAAAAATTTATCATTTGGGATGAAAAAAGGCTACAGATTTAAAACTGTTTTTCATCCCTGTAGAATTTGATGAAGACGACCCTCTGGCTGGCCTCCTCTCGGATGAAGAGGATGATCCAAAACCAGTCAAGAAACCAGCAGTGAAGCAGCCACCTTCTGCCCCACCAAAAGTGGAACCAAAATCCGGAGATGACAACATGGATTTTGATTTTTCACCGAGGGAGTCACCTGGATCGCTTAGAAGGTCAACAAGCTTGGGCAGGAGAGGGCCAGACATGGGTAAAAACTCTGTCATGCTGTCATCTTTAAGGGAAACTTGCACAATATTTGTTAAAATCAGCTTTTGTGCAATTAACAGGCTGTGTAGCATTTCTTACTTTTCCTGCTTTTGCCTGCCTCAATTCTTTCTTAAGTTTGGATACGAATTCACAGTCATTTGGATTCCTTTGACATGGAGTGTCGTTATTTGTCTTCAGAGAAATACCTCCTGGTATCTGTGTGGGAAAGGATAGACTTGTACAGAATTTTGTTATATCAGTTTTTGCTCTAGCAGTCTGCTCAGCGAAACTTACTTTTCCTGCTTTTTATTTCTCCACTCTTTCTGTTTTTTGCTTTCTCATCAAAGTACCTACTTTTTCTTACTATTTGGCTTTTGCTTGGGCACTACATGATTTCAAAATGCATCAACTTGCTCCTCTAGAAGTGTGTACATGTGTGATTATAAAAGTCAACAATTAGTGGGAAGTATTTTTTGTAATGGAATCACTACCTTATTCATCAGTTAAGGTTCATGGTGCAGACAACTGCCATAAAGTGTACTGGACAAGTTATTGGCTGACTTGAAGTTGTAGATCAGAATCTCAAATTACATTGCTGGCTAATATTTGCTGTTTGCCCAACAGTTTTTCATATGAATCATTCAAGCTATTGCAAAATCAGATCGAAAAAATAGTTAAGAGAAATAACAAGAAATAGAAAATTACCTCCAATATTTGCTGCAAGTTGATTGGTCCTATTTTTAACATGTCACTGGTGTAATCACCCAGGACACTATATTCCACATCTTTTCCTATTATGTCCAACAAATGTTATTATATAACCCCCAAAATGAACAATGATTTGGCCTAAAATGATAAATTTTCAACATGAGGTACGCCCCGTAAGATACTTTTGTTTCCTGTATTTTCAACATGAGGTACGCCCCGTAAGATACTTTCCTTTCCTGTATTTTCTTTTATACCTTCATTAGAAACAGAAACGCCAGAGCCATCTACCCGGGCTAAGTCTGCTCCTCCTCCAAAGAGAAGTGAACCTCTCAAGAAAAGTGATGATGTTGATTTTGATGATGATGATATTCTGGATACCATGGGGTTTGATGATAGTCCTCCTCAGAAAAGTAAGCATTTGTGTTTTTTAAAAGAAAAGAAATGAATGTTTACACTGTTGGCAGAATAATTTCATGTATTGGCTGCTCATAAAAAGGTTGACTAATAGAAATGGATTGTCCATAATGTATTAATCTGAATGAATACATATATAATGTAATTATAGGAATTCATACCATATACAGGTCTGTGTGCA
Source organism: Apostichopus parvimensis (assembly GCA_000934455.1). Lineage (NCBI taxonomy): Eukaryota > Metazoa > Echinodermata > Holothuroidea > Aspidochirotida > Stichopodidae > Apostichopus > Apostichopus parvimensis. The sequence continues at coordinate 58,239 of KN888935.1, read as the reverse complement.
GCTCTACATATTCTATAGACACTATCATATTTGTATTGTGAATGTACCATTTCAAATCACGTAAGGAAATGATGTTTGCATATATGTCATTCAGATGAGTGCTCATCACTCATAATGCTTCCCCCATCTCCCAATCCAACTCCCCACCCCCCTTCCCTCTCCTGTATCATGAAAATATGTAATTTGTGAAAGTTGAATTCTGCAAGCTACATTCATATTTCTTCAACATCTGTGTTCAAAACTTTTCATTGCTATAATTACAGCTACAAATCTTTGTATCCGAACCAAACTTTCGATAGCTTATAAAGTTATAATGATAACAAAATGATAGACACTAATTAGGAATTTAGAGCGTTCTAGTTGCTCTCATGTCCCTACTCCCCCCCCTCCCCACCTGCTACCCATCAAATGAAATAGAGGTTTTCAAGCATTACCGTATGCCATACAATAAAACCTTTCCCAGAACAACATGGTCAAAGAGTTCAGAAAAATTTGGTTTTAAAAAGTTTACTGCTGTGACTTGCTGCCGTGACTTTAAACAACAGTGATCCATTTTGAAACATTCCTTTTAAAAATGTACACATATATTTGAAATGTGCTTCTGTTAGATTTTCAAACATAATATGATCGTCGTCTTTAACTTGTAGAAAGATCATCAGAACCAAGGATTGAAGATGATGAGATCAGAGCGGCAAAATCAAAAGTTGCTGATTTATTCGGCCAGAAATCAAAGTCAATTCCACAAGATAAAGAGAAATTACCGCCAGCTGGTCGCACCAAAGACTTTGTCTTGGATCCAAAGTACAAGAAACATGAGCGAGGTAAATATCTATAGCCTTATTTAAATGAATTAATTCTTAAATAATATACGAGATGTGTTTTGATACACACTCCATTAGCAGACAGTAATTTATCTGATATTGCTCAAAAAACTATTCATGTAGCTAAACAAAAGCAAAGATATCTTTCTTAAATTTTGAACAAAGTATTAGATTTTACTGTATATGTGGGAACTACAATTAATAAACACTCAAAACTGGTGCGCAAAATAATGTTATTTCGTGCATTTAGCAATGAACCAATAATCCGTATTGGTGACAGTAAAATTGATGCAAGATGCAAATGATGGGAAAATTGGAGATTAAATTAATACTTTCTGTCAGAGTTTTATTAAACTGCTAGTCGGTTTCTTAACATCCTAAGCAAATTTAATGTTTAGCATACATGCCTTTACATTTTGTCTGGTTGTTGTTGGTTTAGCATAGAAAAGAGATATTTGTACTTTTAAATTTTCCAGCAAAACCACAGAAAGATCTTGATGAAGAGGACTTCTCATTTGGTTCGTACACTCCATCAGCTGTGAATACTCTGAAAAGACCAGACTCTGCCCCTCCTGGGAGGCGATCAGTAAGGTACATAATCCTTGAATATGTCAGATGTAGTATAGGGGCATCCTATCACACAAATTACCTGTATGAATGCATAGAGTTATTGAGCTGTACGCCTTATACATATCAGCTTTTAGGAAGGGGTGATTCCTGCAAGCAAACCAACCTTTGATTTTGATGTTTCAGAAGTTGACATGCACTCTTCCAAGTGAGTACCAAATGAAGCTAATTTTGTAGCATTACGCTATGCTATAGTGGAAAACATTATTCCCTGGAGTAATACCTTTCTTTCTGATACATACAGTGTGTGATACTTATTCATGTCTAATACAAATCTCCATAATTTTGTACTCAAAAGGTTTGCTGATGAAGTGGCACCTTGCTTTCTGATACATACAGTGTGTGATACTTATTCATGTTTAATACAAATCTCCATAATTTTGTACTCAAAGGTTTGCTGATGAAGTGGCACCTTGCTTTCTGATACATACAGTGTGTGATACTTTTTCATGTTTAATACAAATCTCAATAATTGTGCGTTCAAAGGTTTGCTGATGAAGAGGAAGACTTATTTGGCGGTACTTCAACCTTGGACAGGCCTGCTCGCGGAGCAGGTAGGAACAGGTCAAACTCCCAAGCTGTTGGTGCATCGAACGGTGTCAAAGGTCAAACAGTCGAAGACGATGACGGCGATTGGTTGTCCCTTGCCGTCGGCAGGAAGAAGGATCCAAACCAGTCGCAGAAAATGGATGAAGTAATACCTAAACAGGACAAAGTTCCAAAGAAAGATGTCGGTCAGGCAAAGAAAGACAAGTTGGCGACCTCCAAAGATGAAGTTGAAGATGCTGCCAGAGATGAGAGAAAAGAGGAAATACCTCAGGAAGATGAGAATCCGAGAGCAGCATCAGCTGGTGACTATCTCGGCCTGGGAGAGGACATCGATCTTGATTCTCTGCTATCGTGAGTGCTTTTAATAATAAGTAATATTTATATAGTGCATAATCAGCAAAGCTGCTCAAAGCGCTTTACAAATGTAAAGCCTAAAAACAAATAGTAACAAAAACCAAAATATTAAATATATAGAACCAATAAGGCAAAAAATGTAAAAGCAACGATATAAAAAACACCCGTACTAACGATAATAAAAAAAAAATTAAAAAAAGCCCAATACTAAACGATAATAAATAGAACCCTAAACGTAGTAAACAAGAAACTAATAAAAAACTTTAAAAATAAAAATAATAAATAAATAAAAAAATAAAAAAATATCGGATACAAAGAGTTATGTCTAGACCGTATGAAAGGAGTTCTGAGTTGTTTCTTAGTACTTATCTCTGCATACTGTAAAGTACTGTAACTTGTTGGTATTTGAGGAGACACATTCAACTACAAGCTATGATGAAATCTTTTGTAAGAAGTACTTAGTATTTTACACGATTTCCACTGGAGATGGGAAAATGTAATTATTGTTAAAGATTTTGACTTTAAATGCTTTGTATATATTTCATCAAGTTTGATATATGTGTAAAAGAGTAGAATCAATGTACCAATGGTAATATTGGCAGCAGTTTGAAGACATCTGTACATTCCAATATGTGCAAGTTGTCTGAAGTAATGTCACTGGTTTGTAATTCAAGAATATTGAAGTGAAAATTAAGTAAAGTGATGGCTAAGTTAATAACAAGGAAGAGTAAACATCTCTTTCTGTCTTCTTCTAATGCCTTAAATTTCATTCCATATTCACTTCAATATATATATCTTATTAATTTACCAAGCTCTCGTTTATGTTTTTTGCCGTTTCTGGGGGAGAAAACCCTGATCAAATGATTATCAAATAAGATAAGGTGAAGCTGCCTCTTTATCCATTTAGTAATGTATTACTTACTCACATACAGAGTTCTCATATTATGATATGATCATATGATGATCATATATGATATGATCATATTATGATATCATATGATATTATGATATTATTATTATGATATTATGATATATTATAATATATTATAATATTATGATATCATATCATATTATGATATGATATGATCATATTATGGTCAAAATATTATCCAATCAGATATTTGAATGCATTTATTCTTGCCATTTTTTCTTAACATCAAATATCTCATTTAATTACCACCCAATCTCTCCATGATTTTTCCGGTTTCGACAGGTCCAAGCCAGCATCACGATTAGGTCATTCTAGAAGAAGAGGCACAAGGTATGTCAGATTTCACATGACCGGTGTCCACACATATTGATTATTATCATGGAGGTGGTTAGATACCATCTTTAATAGCAAGAGGATTAGCCTACTGACTTCAGCTAAATATTTATCTGATTGTATTGAACAAAATCAACAATAACCAGCATGTGGAGACAAAACATCTTATAGTAAATCCCATATTAACAAAAAGGAAAGAAAGCTGTGTAGGTAAATGTATGGAAAGCTACATACATAGTCTGATGCTTTAGTCCTTGTGAAGTTATCCTCAGAGACAGACTGAATAGTAATGAGATATTTTACATTATACAACACCTAATTGTATTCTGGTCATTTGATTGGTCAATTGCTCGTTGATTGCATCCAAAATCCGCTCTATTCCACTCTATGAAATAGAACCATGGGTTATACTTTTTTGGTAGCACTTTTTTCAATGGTAAGAGAGCAGAGAAACCTGTCTGTTCAAAACAATCTGTTGCATGAGTGCATTTTACCCATCTTAATATAATATGTTGTATAAAACAAATAATGAATGGTTTCCATTCGTGCAATAGTGCAAATATTTCATTCGTTGAAAGATGTAATTTGTTCCATTCAACTCGGCTGCGCCTCGTTGAATGGAATATTCCATCTTTCAACTCATGAAATATTTGCACTATTGCACTCATAACCATTCATTATTTGTATACTATGGTTCTGTGTACAATAACTGCTAAGCATCTTAACACCTGTATAGCAAGTTACCCATTTTGCGTAGTATTTTGTGTTGCTATAGCGGATACATTTTTCGCCGAGTAGCCTACAGTATATGAATTATGCAGTCCCTGCATTGCACAATGATAAACTTGTACATATCAACTGCTTTTTCTCTTCTTGATAAGACAATTGTTGTAAGGGTGGACACCAAGGTGGGGGAAGGGGGGGGGGGTGGCAGGGCAACATGAAATCATTTCAGTTCTTATGTACTACTCTTGTCAAATAACTGTTCTTTAGAAGTATTCATGTTTAGTAAGAATAGTTTACAACTTTCTCATTTCAACTGTCCTTTAAGATTTTTAATTTATATTATATTATATATTAATTAATTAATTAATGGAAAGAGTAACAAAATGAACAATAAACAAGACAGTGGACTACAGTAGTGATGAAGGTGATTTGAGTTCTACTCGAGGTTTGATGGTTTATCTGAAAATCAAACATAGACTCATATAAAACATTAATACCCTGGAGAGGGTGGTAGGTCCAAAAGAAGATTGAAAAAGATTCAAGGACAAATTCATTTATTTATGCTTATATAGATATTCTTTGATACTGTGTCAGCATCATCAAATATTCTGGTTTCAACCTTATATTAGGTCATCATTTCCATGGGATGATGGTGAAATGGATACTACAGCTGGTTTGGGAAGCACCATGGATTCAAAATTATTCGGTAAGATCACAATTGTGGTATTAAACAGCTTTCCTCTGAATGCTGCAACTCTTGTTCAGCTTGTTGAAAGCTTCCTAGCTTTCAACGAGGATATTAGATGTAAACCTACAGTGTGATTATGTAGTTATTTATTAGAATCACCAGGAATATACATAATGATAGTAAACACCCTCTTAATAAAGAACTCAACTCTCTTTGTCTTCAAACTAACTATAATTTACGAAATCATGCAATAAAACCAAAATATAGGGCTCAAATTTTCAAAAATTCATATTTATACAGGGCAATCTATTTTGATTCAAAATGGAATTTTTAAGGATTTGATTTAATGTATCCTTTTTGATATTTCCATATCATAAGTTTAGCTTAAATTTTCAAAACTGTTGTTTGTGTTACTTAACTTTTAATTGTCTTTAATCGCTTTCCTTTTTATTGTAATTTTTGTATCATAACTGTTTATACTCACCTATTCATAAATTGTATTTTATGCTATTTATACTGGAATAAAGGAAACTGAAACACTAACCCCGACCAGTGACTAAGATTCTTGTAACAACATTTGTACTTACAAATGAACACCTTCAGTAAAGTGTCAACCTACAGCATACAACCTGCTACTAAAACCACAGTGCATAAAAGTCACTGGCATATCACTAAAATGAGATGTTTTCCATATCAGTCTTCAGACACTCCATAGGAATGTTTTTGCCAGAATTTCACTTCAAGACGTCCTGTGCACTGATTCCTTTGCAAATATATTCAAACAGAGAAAAATATAGTGATGTTATGACTTGGACTGTTTTATGAACTATCTAATGAAAGACTTTAAAGTTATTGCTACATGTCTTCAGTAATGTTGCAACTGTAACATCAAATGAGCATTGGAGTGTATTATATCATAAAATATAGCCCCCCCCCCAAAAAAAAATTGATGATCAAATTTTTTTTTTTTGAATTGTAGGTGATACGATGTCAGCAGATGAGGATGGACACGAGGACACCCAGAGCTCAGGTCTGATATCTCGTCAAGTAGCAGAACTGGCTAAGTTAGAAGAAGAAGAAGCTAGGAAACGGAATACTGGAAACCCTCCATCTACTCAACGGAAGGCCCAACCTCCGCTCTCAGGAGAGACGCATGGAGATGTAAGAAGAGATGATAAAGATGATGACAGACCGTCATTATCATCTCTTCCTCATCCATCTGGAGGAGGACAGCCAACAAATATGGATCCCCCAACCTCCACTTATCCCAGGCCAGCTATAAAATCGGAGTCTGCGATGGGGACCGCAGACCCTCAGCGAGGCAGGCCACTCTCAAGTACAGGGCCTATGCCAGCATTGACTGAGCAACCTGCAGAAGGAGACATCAATAACATACCTAACTCTACACTTCCAATGAGAAGAAGCCAATCAGGTTTGTCGTACGTCATATTTCAGGGATGATCAATCCGTTTCTTGCTGGATCATCACTGGTCAGGTTTTTATAGGGAGATAAATACAAAAAAAAAAAAAAAAAATTTTATTAAATAATTTTTTTCTTTGCAGAGCTGCCATTTAACAAGTTTTTTTGCAGTGAAGGATAAATTACCCAGTAATACTGATATTTGTGTTTTATATATATGTTTCATGGCTACATTATGTTTTCCTTGTCGCACGAAGCGACTCCAGGTGTTCGTAAGGAACCGCAGTGGAGGCAAGAACTCAGGAAGAGACAGGAGCAGATGCAAGGAGGAGGGCAATCATCTTCTTCCTCTCATCATCCACAGGCAGAGTCATCATCTGTACCGACTTCACAACCAGTTGTTATCAGTATGTACTGCTATTGTCTTGTGGACAACCTTGTCTAGCAGGGATGGGTAGAGATGTTTGTCATCTTCCAAACTGAAGTTAAAGGAATTGTCTGGTGGAAGATTTTGATACATTGTCCTTGTAGTTACTATTTTTCTCTTTCTAACCATGTAAAAATTGTCCCCATTCGACGTTTGCTTCGTTTAGAAATCTGGTTTTCAAATTCACCAGTTTCTCACCAAAAGTACCGTTTGTTCGAATGCTTCAATATGGTGATTGACGTAGTGCTTGCAAATAGGCAAAACAGGCGACTTGAAGTTAGCACTCCCATTTCCGCAGCAAATAAACTCTCACGTGTAAGCACATGTGATTGCCTAATATATATAACGTACATACTCGCGAACGTATATCCTACGATGCCCCGTTGGTGTACTTGTATAGCGTTGCACATAGTACACTCAAACCACAGTTCATAAACTGTTCTTCGAAATCGCTGAAATATAATTCATGGATCAAATTTACAGTAAAAAGCACTTGAAAAGCCTTCGGAACACCGAAAGATGAAACTTGGCGGAATCGATGTCAGAGCAGAATGTAGTACCGAGAAGCTTAGGCTTCGCAGAACTGTCCGATTGTAAACGTTAGAGTAGCCTACACATGCGAACATTCTTCGCGCTGGAGCTGGATAGCGCGATGTTTAAACAATGAAGAGTCTGCTGTTAAAACTTATCTTGTGTTGCACAAAGACCACGAAATCACCGACCTACACAATACATGGCGGCTTAATGAGTTTTTGAAAACATATCTAATTTATAAGAAATTTCACCGGAAATTAAGGAAGAAATTAATCTGTATACAAACGCGGTTTTGTGGTGATTACTGTAGGTACTGTTCGAAGCGTGGGTTATGACGCAATCTGCTATAGCATAGCTGACGTCACGTTCTGTACTGTTCAAATCATATTTGAAATGTCTATCCTTAACGATTAAAAAATTGTTTCTCTGTCAAACGCAACATTAGCGTTCTCATACTTTGACAACATGTTTAGAAAATTATTTATCATTTTTTAAGGTAACTTCTTTGGGCCACCAGACAATCCTTTTAATAGCAGATATAAATAATTTTTACTTCTTAGGTATATTGAAGGTGAATCATTCTGAATTACTATATGTTTAAGAGTTATCAGGGAAGAATGCGTTTAGTGTATACCAGAACAATGCTCAGCGTCATAGGTAAACTGTCTCGCTAGTTGTCGGTGGCTTCAAATGATCTACAATGTAGAGCAAGACACTGGAATAGCTTAGGTTGGAACACCATGTCACCCCATCACTGACTACATCAAAGGCCAGATGGCAGGGATCAAAGAAAAGGATCATTTATTGGTCACAATGGATCATCTAACCTATAATTTAATATTTAAAGTGCAAGTTAAAAGAACTACCCCCACTTTGATTTTGCTGTAATGTTCCCCTAATACACCCCCCCCCCAATCCCCACCAATCCTATCCAATATCAACATATCATTGTGCATCTACCATCCTTCAGTTTTAGAAACCCGTTGCTATATCAAAACCTTTTCTTCTACCACCAGGTAATTCAGATGCTCCATCTGAAATACCCCAAGAACCTCCAAGCATCCCTACATCCTCCTTCTCCTCCTCTGTGCATGGAGGTGATCGGTTGGTGCAGCCGTCTGTGAACCTCTGGCAGGAGCAGATGAAACAGCAGCAGCAACAAGCCCAAGACTTTGAACAAGCGATGCAAGAACAAAAGGTATGTCTCTCATTGCCTGTCATCATCTAACTTGTTTAAAGGAAGAAAATACATTACTTTGTATACTTGAAAACAAAACATTATTGGATTTGATTATGATGCCTTTGAACCATTAGTGAGTTGATTGCGATGCCTTTCAACCATCAGTGAGTTGATTGCTGTGCCTTTCAACCATCAGTGACTTGATTGTGATGCCTTTCAACCTGAACCATCAGTGAGTTGATTGCGATGCCTTACAGCCATAGTTGAGTTGGTTGTGATGCCTTCAACCGACCTTGAGTTCATTGCTGTGCCTTCAACCTACTTGAGTTGATTGTGATGCCTTTCAACCAACTTTGAGTTGATTGCTGTGTCTTTGGCCATCATTGAGTTGATTGTGATGCCTTTCAACTAACCTTGAGTTGATGGCGATGCCCTTGGCCCTTGTTAAGTTGATTGCAATGCCTTTAAAAGTATCTCAACATTCTTAGAAAATGAAGATTTGAATGATGAGCATCATGAAACTTTTTATTCGTCAAACACACAAGATGAAAGCTTATTGTATTTGCAGTATTCCATAAACAGGATATTTCCAGATGTATGCATGTCATTGTCTCTGAGTCTGATTAAACATTGTACAGCAGCTCGGTGTGTTTGCAAAGCAACATCACGCAAAGGATATACACTGATGCACGTAATACATTGGTATCACGCAAAGGATATACACTGATGCACGTAATACATTGGTA
>KN888935.1:23305-35590 GCA_000934455.1 Apostichopus parvimensis | reverse complement strand
GGGTAGGGAGTTCTTTGTGAATAGCATTTACCATCATCTTGGGAATGAATCATGAAATTCCGTAATATTAAATATGCGACACTTAAAACTTTGTGATCAAGACAGATGTAACTTCACAAATTTTCCATCGTTGATAGTTTAGAGGATAAACATTGTCTGAGTGTATTGAAAACATATTGACTTGGTTACATTAGAGCCAGTAATATTTCCCAAGAGACTCTGTGTATGATCACTGTCCTTTACTTTATCAAAATATTTAATATACATATGTCAGATCTAGTGGTCGACACTAAATTGTTATGCGGGAGATATTTGATTTTTTTTTTGGCAGTTTTATGGTTTCATATTTCCATCATAATTCAAAGATGTTAAAGTTTTGTCTATTCCACAGTAACAAACAAGATGGCACTGAAAATAAAATAATATGTACCACCAAGAAATTACGATAAAATTTAGATTATAAATCGTTCTGGTTTTATCAGCTTGTGTAAGCAAAACACTTAGATAACTAGATAAATATTGTGTCAGTACTGAAAGGACAGTGTACAAAAGGTTATCAAGTGTTTTGTTCTTCAATAAATGTCAAGACCTAACTAATGTCAAGGCCTACTTAAGTGTGTTAGGCTGATTGGATTGTTGGAATCATTGTCACCTCTCAAGGGTATTGTCATATTGAGGTAGCTGATTAGGGCAGGCCTTGATTGAAATTTGGGCTATTTACTGGCTTAATTGTCTGGTTGATATTGCCATTTGTCAGGAGAGCAGAAAGCACTGGCATTGTTTTTATAATTAATGACATAGGTACATGGTATGTTGGTTATCTAGAATGATTTCTGTACCTAACATAATTACTGTTTAAATTATCAGCAAACATCAGGCTGTTCTCAAAAAGCCTGTTAAGAAACTGATGTGTGTCGTAATTCAGGAAAATACCAACAAAAACTTGACTTTAACCAGTAGATTGCACTGGCATTTAAGCAGCATTGCACTGGCAGATAAGCACTGGCATTTTTTAGCAAGTGGCTAAAATTGTGTGAAATTCTAGGCCTGCAGGGGCCATATTTTAGGCCTAAATGGGTCATATTCTAGGCTTGCGGGGATCAATTCTAGGCCTGCATGGGTCAATTCTAGGCCTGCATGCTTCATATTCTAGGCCTGTATGGGTCATATTCTAGGCCCGCAGGGGTCATATTCTATTCCTCCACAGTTAAAACTAGAGTACTATTTGTATTTGTCTGTAAAAATATTTTACTGTAAAAATAAGGAAGAGTTTTTTTTTTTAATAAACTGTTCAAGGTTGTTTCTTCTCGTTTAAAATGTTGTGGACAGCCGGTAATGTTTGTCAACGGCTCATGGCAATAATAGCTTCAGCCCAGATTCTTGTTTGTAAAGCAAGCTGTAGACTTGGTACATCTGTTATTAACCCAACCTGTTGACAGGTAAAATGTATATCAAATGTATGCTAATACACACTGTATCTTGTATGTTGTTATCAAGGTAAGCAGCATTCATATTTATTTAAATAATTTATCAACTTTAACTGCTTTGTTTTGCCAGCATTTTTCCTACCTATTTCTGGTGGATATCCTGGTGACAAATATAGGGCACCCAACCCTACTTCATACCCCTCCATACAACAGACTGTAGCTCATATCTCAAGTAAGGATGAACTGGTGGACCATGTACTTAATAAGGCAGAATTTAATCACACCGTTAGCGTGTGGCGTTTGGCAGCTGATAAGGTTAGTATATGGGAATTCACAGTTAGGTTTAGCTTACTGGTAACTCTCAGCTTTGTATCTAAGTACTGTGTGTAGATGCACAGATCCAGTAGGTTGGTATGCAAAGACAATATGTTGGTGAAAATATTCAACATGATGGTGTTGAAGCTTTGAAGATTTAATTAAACTTTTCCCATTAACATGCTACCATACATTCTACAAGATAAAACAATACAAAGCAAGAGACAAATTTTCCTTTTTGAAATCTAATCATATTAAAGTAGGAGTTAGGGGTCAATTTTCCATGAAATGGTAGTTTTTATGCAAATCTAGGCAAGATCAACAGTAGTAAACCGTCTTTGATCTTTGATATCTTTCATTTATTTCACAAATAATCATTTCTTGGGCTAAGTTAATTCCTTCTTGATGGAAGAAAAAGCTAACACTATAGTTAACAAATTGCAAGGTATCCAATAAAGATATTTTGGATTTTCTAATTTTTCTAAAATTTCTGTCATTTGGTGTATGTTCCTGTTTGACACAGCACGATTCTTGACGATAAGTCAAACCCTGCTTCCTGAGCACTTTACTTCAATGATAAATGTGTTTTATCACTCAGCTGCCATTTCATGTTATCACAGTATATATGCATAGTTTAGCTATTACCCTTAAAAATCTATTAGTAAATCTTAAGAGAATATCGTAATGTTTTCAGAGAGGATGACAATGCTTGCATTGTAAAATGTGTTGTATGAAAATATTTCATATGTATATTTGTCATATTTAAATAGATCATAGTGAAAAAACTCAACATACTTTCTAGTGCTGTAATGACACTCTGAATGGAATCTTATGAATATTAAAACTGATTTTTGAGGTGATTTTTGATTTAATTTTTCATTTATTCTTTAATGTAATTTAGTTCTAACTTCCTATGACAGTTTTACATCATTGAGGTGACTGAGTTTTTAATCATCATCTCAAATTATGTAAGAAAAATGTGAAAAATTTGCTATCTATCTTGTGGTCTGTTGTGATCAGAAATAAATATGAAATATCAGAAATAAAAATGTTTCAAAAAGTCATAAATATTGAAAATGTTTAAAAATGTCATAAATATTGAAAATAAAAACTAATTTGTATAAATCTGAATGTGGTATGTACAGTAGTTTGGCATAGCAGTTGTCTGTCCGGATACAAGATAAAATTATTCCCTGGTACAAATTTGACTTACTTCTAAAAGAGGTTAAAGCCCTTTTGAAAACACTAAAGAATATCATTTCCGGTTCATTTAAAGTTCATAATTGCGATCTTGTTTCATTTATTTTTCCAGGACAAGGATTTCCTGGAAGAGGAAACTTCCTTTCTGAATGGTCTAATGAGCTATCCCTCCAGTTTTTCTCAACCCTAAGATGTAATCTGGAGTTCAACATTGTAAACTTTTATAAAAGTGAGTCCTTGCCATATTGCCTCAACATTCAGCGACCGTTTCAAAGTTATTTATTCCTTGAATACACCGTGCCAAGATTTATTAACTTATTTTAGAGTTTTGTACTCCTGGGACTTCTAATTGAAAACGAGCAGAAGGCTAAAGGAGTGTGCTTTTCTTTCCAAATTTGAAAGAGCAAGATATAATACACAGCCAATCACCATCGACTAAAGGTGGTAAAACACAAGACTTGTAAAGCATAATATCGTCATGGGTTCTAATCCTATAACAGCCAATCATTTCTTGTTTTTTCTATGTAATTTTTGTTGTTGTTGATGTCATTATATCTTTCATTGTAAACAAAACTTCATCACGCCGCCAAAGAATTGTCAAACTGGCTGCCAATAGTACAAATCCAAATAACATGACCTAATGGTATTATTGATTCACTTTTCATATGAATGCTGGTAACCATTTTGCCAGTGTTCTGAATGTTCTAAATTACCACCCTGACTTGCTATGAATAATTATGCTAAATCTGCATTGCTCTTATCTACTTCTCACATTGTAGGTGACATATTAGGAGTAAGGACTGAATGTATGTTAATGTTATATATTACAATTTTTTTTTTTGAGGGGGGGGATGGGCCGAGGGAGTGAGAGAGGGAGGAGAAGAGAGTTGTCAGGTGGTGGGGGGTTAGCAGGGGGAGGGAGGGGAACTTATTCTTTTCTCCAAGTAACTGATACTGTCGCTATGGTCCTTCTAACCTCATCATGAACCTTCGTCCTAGCCACATCTCTTCCTTCCCTCTACAATTAATATCTTCATCGTCGTTACACCATACTCTGTAATAATCATATTTAATCAGACCAACCAGTATTCAACAACAATCTTTGCTGTCAGTAGGAACAGTAAAGGAAGTGGATATTGTTATCCTTTCAAATGTAGAGTTTCGTTTTCTAAAGGCTCTAACTTTGACCCATTTGCGGGGGATAGATATCCTGTGGAATGTTTTTATACCGATGATCAGGTAACTCGGGAAAAACGGTAGAAAATAAATTCCAAGAAAGAAGAGTCATATCTTTTATATTTTGAGCTAACTTTTTTTTTTGGCATTGAATATAACATTTCTACAGACTGGCAGGAATTATGACAGAATGAGCTTCATAAAGATGATGCATTATTCACAATGATTGTGATCTTCGCGTTGCATATTGTTTGAATAATTAATAGAGTATTAGCTTCAGGTAGCTAATTTGATTAATGTCTGACTCTTTGTACTTCCTCCCTTATGTGTATACCTGGATACAAATGAACGTCTACATTATCAGATGTATCATGATGCCTAAAAGTCAAGTTACTGGATAAAATACATTGTCTGGAAATGTTGATAAGTTTTAAGTGTTCATACAGTTTCTGAGCATCATTACAGAAATCAAGCTTCAAACTGAAAGTGATTTCATCTTGAGGTAAGGTTGTATTCCAGCCATTATATTCTCCTTGATTTGTTTATTTGTTTGTGTTTGTTATGCAGAGAGAGACTGAAGATTCTTAAGGGTAATCAAGTGTAGTGTTTAATGGGAATAGAATTCCTCAGGTGGCAATAAGAGAGGTGTGTAGACCATGACCATAGGTGACCAGTTTTACTTTTATAGCATATTTTGGATTTAATAATTCCTATGCAATTTAAGTTCCAGATATTTCTCTATCCTTGAAACCTGTCGCTACTCTTGTTCATGTGGATTTGAAAACTAATGCTTGAAAACAGACTATAATACACTTGATACATTGAGGAAAGAAGCCTTGTTAAAATGAGTAGCAGGTTCACGGTTGTCATCATACATCTGTTGACAGAATTGTAAACTGACAAAAAAAAAGTCATTGTTATTTAAAAAAATGTATGACCAAACGAAACTGCATTTCAGAGTTGAAACAATGTTTTCATGCTAGAAACCATAGCAAAGAGCTTTTAAGTAACTCTTTCTTGGGTATCACTGTAGTATTCTGGAGGTTACCTTGTATGGTTTTGGTAGAATTAATTTTCATCACAGCTACTAGAGGATTTATGAATGGTGGAAATTGGACAATTTTTGTCACAGAATAAATTCTTTTACTCTCTCAAAGCTGTGAAAGGGGATTTGATCTCAAATTGTTTGCAAACCCTTACCAGCTGATATCCATGCTCTAGCTGCACCTTGAACTGATATAACATGCCTTGTATTTGTTATATTTATTTTTTGATATCCAACTTTGTTTTCTTTTGAAACGATCAAATATTTACACGTTTTTTAATATATGTGCATTATTTATAGGATGGTTTATTATATATGTTTGTAGAGAGAATAGTTTATTGTTAAGGCTATAGTGGTTTAATACTTGAGTCAATACTGTTTGTGGTAATGTTATTTGAGACTACAAGTGTATTTTGACATGAGAGACATGAACTGATGGATTTCCTTTTGGCAAGAAAACCCAAATGGTTCTGATATTATTACTTCATGGTAGTCAAAGTTTGTTTGATAGTTCACCTTGTGTTTATAAGACTACTCCATCCATATTAAATATATCACCTTGCTCTTTATTGTTTATCTATTTTATGGGTTATTTGTTCATGTACAAGTCTCTTGGGATATTATCAAGTGTTGTTTGAAATGGAAATGGGTCTTTATGCAATAAGCAGTACTTTTGTAATAATATGTTTGCATATCTATCATTTGATGTTGTTACTTATGAATATGGAATTACTTTTCACCATTTACAGCCAGTTGGGACAATTTCCTAATGCTAATACCTCTCTAAACTGTCCTCCCATATCATGCTCTCAAACCACTGGTATTGACAGTACAGTTCCTAACCTTGATCTGATAGAAACATGATATTCATACTGCTCGTACTGACAATACCAGTGCTCTGAAGCGGGACATGACACTACAGTATAGAAGAAATTGTCCCAACTGGGTGCCATTTAGCACAAGACTTTGACAACTTAAAGATAAAAAAAAGTGGACTTTTCAAATCAGTTTGCCATGAGACTTTCATGAACTGTATTATGGGAAATACTGGCATAGTATGAAAGAGGCAATTTATTCCTTCTGTTCAAGAAAGTCAAAAGGTGTTTTCCCAAAATATGATACATGCCTGTTAACTACCTCAACGATATGACAGAAATAATCCTTTAATTATGATTAAGTTCATTAACATGTCACATGATTGTTGAGTCAAGGTGAATTACACAAAGAGTCCAGAAGATTCTTAAACCAGTTGTTCATTAATTTTGTGGCAGATCTATTTTATGTGCTACTTTTTATAAATGGGCGGTGTTAACTTCAGTTCGTCAGGGGTCATACAACAGTTCAATAAAAGACAAAAAGAAAATATTTGTTTTCATTGTATTCTTTTCTTTTTATTTCATTTTATTTTATTTTGCAAATTATGAAATATTGATTCCACATAAAATATTAACACGTTATTTCCAGGCACTCGTCATTTGCCTTTGGTATTTTCACTGAATGTCATAATTCTTCACATTTACAAATTTCTTGTATCTTTTTATTTCAACCAAATATATATATATGATTTGCATTTGTTTGTATGTATTGTTGTGTGTGTGTGTGTAAATATACAAATGGTAACAATGAACAGCTGTAATCATATTCAGGTGTGCATGGTTCAATAACAACAAAGTGTAAAAAGATTCTTAACTGATTCGATATATAATAACTTAATTTCACCCTCTCCAAGACTCAAACAGTGAGTCCCTTCATTACTGTTGACTAATCAAAACAAATTAAGGCCCAAAGAAAACCGCAGAGAGAGAGACTCAAAAAATATTAAAGATGGCTAAACAATCCATCTCAAAGTACTGCACCATCAATAAAATTATATAGGTTAGAAAGGAAAAATAACATAATATCAATACCCTGTTTCTACATGCATGTATCTGCATTCAGCACATTACGGGATGCAGTTGGGACCTCTTGTTCCTTGATTACCCAAAGGAATTAATGTTATTGTGTGGGTACTTGGTGTGCATGTGAAACCATTGAAGAAACAAGTAAGTACACCTAGGCTTGTACTCCGTACTTGACACTTAAATTGCATTGGTTGAGTACAAGATCCCTTTTGTTTATTTGATAAGAGGTATATTAAGGTCATGTACTGTGAGGTTTAACACATAGAATCTACAAAAATTGTATCAGAAAGTGATATCAATGCACAAGATAGAGAGAGCAGAAAAGGTAATTTATAACGTGTTTGATGAAACATCGGAAAGAAGCTTTGGATAAAAAGGAGGATTGGTAGCTACATCAAAGAAAACAACTCCACCTACTAATTAGTAATGGAAGCATGTTTATTATGAAAATAAGCCATTCATTGCTTGGATAGGAAATGCATTATTCAAATAGTGACACTTATTACACCCCGTTGCCAGAAACCATTTGATTACAATAGTCAGACACAGAGTACCGTGACATGGACAACAATGATACTACTAAATATGTAGATAAATTATACTTCCTAAGTTATCTATTTATTATACCCTGTTTGATCCTCAACTTGTTTCATTAAAAGTGCCCATCTGGGGGTATAGTGGCCCTTCAATTATATGAGTTTCATATTATCTCCTATAGATTTTTCCTTTTTTGTTAATGACCAAAGGATAAAACTGTAACCATAGTAACAATATCCACTTTGTGGCCAAACATTGGACCTGCACTCTGATATGGTATCTGACTGGCTGAGATTGGGGGGGGGGGGGTTCAATGATTGTTTAAAATACACAGATTGAAACCCTGACTGATGGGGAGTTCAATGATTGCTTATAAAACATGATTGGCAAAATCAGCTGTGGAGAATTGAATATCATGAGAAATCATGGACTTGCAGCAACTGCAAATTTACACCAAAATTACCTCTTCGAATTAAACCAACCATTGATATAAATTTGCAGTTTGAACCATCCAACAAGCACATATGAAATTGCAGATGTGCATAAACAAGGCTGGACGATGCCTTCAAACAATCTGTGTTATCCTCAGTTACACACACTTCTAAAACTAACTGATAGAACTGAGTTTCATATATACTTACGACCACCCAACCCCCCTCCCTCCCCCTCCCTCCCCTCCACCATTGGTCAAGATTACCCACACCTTTAGACAGTTTACATTTATTGTATCCTGAGTTAAACTGACTGTCTGACAATCAAATTTGGCATATTGCAGGCATGTGTTTAAAGCACCACCATGAACCCCAATGGTCAAAGGAGAAGGCACTGCTATACATACTGGCATTAAATGTCCTTGTGTGACCTATCTATTTCAGAGTACATGGCACGTCCAAGAACAGTAAATCAAATTCAAAGTTCGTTAACAAAATTAGCTCATTATTATAGTAGGTTATATTACATAATAGTCTACTCTTTAGGGATTTCACTTTTCTATAGTTTTGACTGGAATGAACATTTTGTGACACATATATGCTACTGTAAGGCTCAATAATTGGTCATTTTTCAAAATTATGAAATTCAAAATATGGAATGATTAGTTTGAATATACAATTACGTGTTCAGTTATTAAAGGTTATCAGTATTTATACTGCCTCAAACCTATTGTTCTTTCTGGGGTGGCTCATTGCCTGGTATTCAAACTATTTTGCTTTGGTGACCACAATTGTCACCTTTATCTTGGAGTCCCTCCAGTGACTGTCTAAGTCAATGGGAAGAGGTCTACAAGCTGAAAGTGTCCCCCCCCCCTTGTCTTTGAGAAATGTTAATATGATTAAGGGTGATTAGTTGCAAAATTGTGTAAAAATGTAATTTATGATGTTCAAGATTTTGCCACTTTTTCTTCACAAACATCTGCAAAAGATTTTCAACATTATTTTGACGAACCTCCAAAAGTTCTTGGGGACCCTTAAAAATGGTTGAGTTCCCACTTTGAATACCAGAGGTCTAATTTCTATTTTCATAATCCAGGGATAATTTGCAGGATCAGAAACTTCAGGAAAGTTCTTTTGGAAACTTTTTAGCAACTTCTGTAAATTGTAGTTGAAAACTACCGGTGACCTTTAAGAAAGCTAGGAGACTTGAATATGCAATTAGGCAAAATAGCTAGTGTTATGCTGCTGACCATTGTTAAATGACTATCCCCCCCCCCCTCCCCTTCTCTTCATCTCTAACATATCCATGTTCTTGAATGTTTGTTACACTAACAATTTTAACAGTAATATTCACCTGAGTTTTCACATTTTACAAATCATTTGCAATACAAGTAGATAACTTGATGTAGCACTGTTAAGAAGCTTAAGAATAGCTAACTAAGACCTAACTTTAAGTACAACATTACAAATGACCATGCTTTTCATGATAATGTCAATATTTTCCTTCCTTTGAATTTCATTAAATTTTTTTCCATAAATCATAACAAAATAGCTGTATTTACAACAACATCATTGTAAAAAGCTGAAAACAAAGATAATACAATAAATTCACTAAACAATCATATGAGAGAAAGACACACACACACACACACGAATATTTCAGATGTAAAATTTTCTTCAAAATGAGCAAACAATAAGAAACTGCACTAAATGTTAAACATATCGATAGAACAAAAAGTGTAGATTTAAAGGAATTTATTTTTAAAAAATTAGAAAAAATGCCTTGCTTGTAAATAAAGAAATGTCTGGCAATTTTTGCATAAATCGCAAACAAAACTTTGGCCACTTTTTGAAAGGACTTGGGTTGCGTCTTTTACATCAGTAATGCATATTTAAATTCAACACACAACACACTACACCTCCGTATAATCCTGTGCGCCGAGGTAACACTACTAGCTGTGCAACTTAATTTTCATAAATTTTCATAAAGCATGGTTGTACAGTAACTAATCATCCAACCCTACCCTATCCCTCTTAGCTACACAATCTTCAGAGCAGATTAAGGTATGGATACCTTCCACCACCACCCCCCCCCTCACCCCTTCACCTCCTCCTTTCCCATACCAATTGATTACACAAAACAGATTAACTTTGGAACAGCTGATGCAGATAACTTTACTTTTTTTAATTTCATTTTCATCTGATGCAACAACCAGTTACAATTTGCTTGAATTGATCATGTACCTTTGTTGAAGTCAGACACAGACTACGGATTCTATCATGTCATTTTGGTAACCACTCCTGCAAATAGTTGAAATGTATAATTAAAATGTTCAAACTCCATCACAGAGTCATCATAAGATTTGTTTCCAGTGCTAGTAACATAAAACCAAATATGTGACCTAAAAAGAGTTGCGTCTAGACTGAACAAGTAACAAGCTACCTTGAAGAATATACCCTGTAGAAAAAAAAAAGATGTTTTTTTGTAGTCAGGAAACAAATTGCTTTCTTAAAGCTATAATGAGATGGATGGTGTTGATAGGGTGCAGACCTAACAGAAAAAGACTGATTTGCATATGCAAGGAATGCATAGTCATACAAATGTTAAGTTTACATATATACCTCCCAGCATTCAGTTTGTACTTTCCCAACATTTGTCGAATATCTTTAAAAGCTTCTCTTGGGAGTTTCAACATGCATAGGACAGTACTTAAAAGTCTTGTATTAGTGTTCACAATGTATCAAGATGGTTCACAATGTTTGGCAAGGATTCACAATGAACCTGAGAGGGTTTACTATGTACCCAGAGGGTTTACTATGTACCCAGAGGGGTTCAAAATGTACCAGGAGGGTTTTGCAATATGTGGTAAGGGTTCATAATGTACTAAGAGGGTTCACATTGTACTGAGAGGGTTCACAATGTATGGTTAGGGTTCACAATGTACTGAGAGGGTTTACTATGTACCCAGAGGGTTCGCAATATACTGAGAGGGTTCACAGTGTACCGAGAGGGTTCACAATGTATCCAGAGGGTTCATAATGTTCCGAGATGGTTCACTATTAACCGAGAGGGTTCACTATTTACCAAGAGGGTTCAGAGGAATTCCCACGAATATAACTGCATTAAAGATGTTTCAATGAAATTTCAAAGCTTAGTCTACCCTACCCCTTCCCCCTATCCTCCTCTCTCTCTACATTTTACAGCTGCCAGTCCTCCCCTCAATTCTTTTCCAATTACCTCTCATATGCTCATCCTTCTTAAAACCAAACAATAAACTATCAGTTAAATATTCTTAACTTTACCACCAGTGGTAACCCTGTGTAATCTGAACACAAAACTCAGTCAACTACATTGAACGGTAAAACTGCTGTCAGCATGTGAAGGAATAAGACCTCACACCTGAGCTTGATACAGGCAGTGTAACATTCCGTGTTAACATTCCGTGTCCCACCTAGAAGCTTGATACAGGCAGTGTAACATTCCGTGTTAACATTCCGTGTTAACATTCCGTGTCACACCTGAGCTTAATACAGGCAGTGTAACATTCTGTGTTAATGTACAGCTGAATTGCCTGATCAAATAACAATCCACAGTTTGCAATAACCTTCAAATGTTAAGTGTTTGACACAATGAAGTGTACTACTGAGTCATTGACTTTCTATTAATTTTCATCAGTTCTTCTAACTTCTTCCTTTTTTTTCTCTTTTTTTTTACTTGCAAATATAAAATACTACTTTACTATTCATCACAATTTTCGACGCAGTACGGTTCCGAAGAGTCGGGTGTGTTCTTCCCTGACGCTAAAATAATTGACACAATCCGTCATCTGGTCTTCACAAATACCAAAATCATTTTCACAACTGTTGTAACCTTTGTAGCTCTATCCTAAAACATTTTAATTGAAAAATTATTGACAAGGTCAACCAGAATAGCAAGTAATAAAGAAAATTATTTTATTTTTCAAAGAAAGACAGATTTCGAAGATATTGCATTCTTGCCAAGATTTTAATTGTAGAGCAGTAAACAGGCCATAAATACATCAAAATATATCTTAGTTACAAATTTAACTCATCTTCAACTCAGAGAAAGATCTCTGCAACAGCAGTGACTCTAGTTTCCTGTTCTAGCTATTGTTTTATTCATTGTTTTATGGCTCAATCTCTGATTACAAGAATATATGAAACACTAAAAACCCTTAAGCCTTGTCGTAATTACTATCAAGTATGTGTAACTACACTTCTCCCAAACCCCT